>JAADVR010000290.1:0-39015 GCA_023335855.1 Pythium scleroteichum
GAAGAAGGCGAAGCAGGCGTTGCCTCGTTGGCGCTTCTAGATGTCGTTGCCGCGAGGCCCGTCTCCTGCTTGATGTGAATGTTGTGGCTCGAAGAAGTGAAGTTTGTCGAAGTGACTCAATGCGAAGCGACCCTCCGTCACCGTGTCGAGGTCGACAAGTCAACAGCCAGCCAGCCAGCCAGAAGCCTGCCCAGCGATCGAAGCAGCTGGGCTGCTCACTCTCGCACCCCTTGTTTTCCCATGAATTTAGCCTACTGACCGCTGACCCCTCCCTCACTGACATAAAGCACTAGGTACTCATTGACGAGGTTGCAGTCGTGCCTGGACTGTCTTTCCTCTAGCTTCCCCCTCACCCTCACAATCGCTGCCAAGACCGTCGGGGCCACTCAGCCAACCGACCACTCCTCATCAGACAAGGAACGAATCAAGAAATAGCATATTCTGCGAAGAGAAGCAAGTGCCGAGCCGTCCACCAGCTCCGAAGGCCAGACGCGGATGACGACGACGACGACGGCGGCGACGACGACAACAACGGGCCCAATGTGAGCGTGTAGGTGTTTTGGTGTGAAACGGGACGCACGATGGTGTCGTGGACGTGGCGGTGCTTGTTCCCGCGGGTGAGATGCTCAGAGTCATGCTCCTTGTGAGAAGACCGGAGGCGCTCCTCGTGTTGCACCGCCGCGGCCGTGTGCCTTGTGTGCTGTGCCATATCGTATCGTATCGTGTCGTATCGTGTCGTGTCGTATCGTGTAAATGTTGTGGGGCTTGTTGTCGTGGTCGTGGTCGTGGTCGCCATCGTCTTCGTGTCGGTCGCGGACGTGCTGAGCGTGGTATGGCTCGGTGGTGAGGAGTGTGGTCTGGTCTGGTGAGTCGTGTGGTGGTCCCGGGAGAGAAGAAGCCGCTGAAGATGAAGAAGAAGAAGACACGCAACGCTTGTGACGTGCGGGGGGAAGGAGGATCGTCGATGAGTCTTTGTGTGAGTGAGGTAGAGGTGAGTTGGTACGTCGTGGTGGGGCTGAGTGAGCTTGGTGAGTCGGATGGAACGACTCGAAGGGTTTCTGATTGTGGTTGAGGTTGAGGTTGACGTGGATCTCGAGAAGGGTTCGTCTCAAGAAAATAAAGGAAAAATATTCCCACATTCTCATTCTCCATTTTATCATTCTGATTGACTTGTCGGGTGTTGACGTGGCGTTCGTGTGCAGAGACTGAGTAGAAATATTGTAGTAAGTGGAGAGCGTCACTGCCACAAATTGGTGTTTCTAGCAGAGAGCTCCCGAGAATACGCATATATTTTAGAAAGGCCCGAACGACGAGTCATTCGGCGTGCACTGCAGATTTTCGTCACGAGAGCTCGAAGCCTCTGAAACCATGACTCTTGAAAGTTCGAGATCGAACAGGCCAGTGGCGGCGCCTCCGGTCCCGAGTGAGTTTCTGGGTCTTGTCTTGTATCTGGATCTTGTATCGTGCTGAATGAAGAAACTCACCCAACAGAAGTGACTGGGCGTGGTCTTCATCACGCATGGTCGTCATTGAGGCCTATCATTACCAGAGGAAACCTTCACGCAATAATGAGTCGAGTTCATCAAACAACCTTCACGCAGCATCGTCCAGGACCATGGCTACATTTTCAATCAACTTCGCTCGTCTCTGACCTCATCGTCTGCGTCCGTTCTGTTCGCGACGCCAATGACAGCGAGCTACAGCGCTGCGATGACCAGCAGGTTTCGATGGAATGAGTCGGTCGTGGATGGTGCCGCACGCGCACGGAACGTCGCTGTTGGCGTTCGTGGTGGGCGCTGATGAGTTTGGCGGCGGAGACAGCAGAGAAAACGCCAACAAAGCTGTGGTGGACTCCAAGCACAGTATACCACGTCGAAATATCACGTTTCGCATCCGCGTTGCCGCCCATGACCGCGAAGCCAACTGAACTGGAACCTGTAGTCCGCTCCTGCCGCACGCAACAGGTTAGTCAACCGCTCTAGGCACCTGGCGCTTCTCACTGACCTAACTGTGCCACTGCATTTTGAAAGAAGTACGGGACCCACAGCAGCAGTTTGGCCTGGATGTTGGCTGCGCGGGCTTCAAGCACGAACGCGAGCTGGTGGAGAATCGAGACCCTCGCCATACGCCAGGTGATGGCGGCCATCGCCACGAGAGACGCGAGCTCAAGCAGCGCGTACACCGACACGTTCGTGGCTGTGTTGCATCGCCGAGAGCGAGCAGATCCCGTTGAAGCTGTAGTAGTCGCGGTTGGGGAGGTGGAAGAGCACGAGCATCAGCACGTCTATGAGCCAAAACAACGCCGCGTTAGTTTCAAGAACGGACAGACCAGTTCCGAGCGTTGCGCACTGTAGATGAACGGAATGATGACCTCGATGTACTCGATCAGGACGACGAACTCGGTCATGTACAGCAGACGCCGTGTCAAGCGCAGTCGCTCCTGATCGTGGCTCATGTCGGGATCGATCACCGGGCTGGCCTTCGCATGTAGGATTGATTTAGTCGCCGGTACAATCTGAGTCGGTTTGGGGAACAATGACGATCTTCTGCTGGATTCCGGTGGATCTGAGAGAGACCTCGCCGACGCGACGACGACTCGCCGGCCACCTTTCTCTCCCAGCTATCGGAGGACGTCGTGGATGTCGTGGAACGCCATCCAGGCCTCGAGTGCGTCGATAGCCATGAGCGCCGCGACGGTCCGCGGCGAAACTGTGTTCCCCATGCAGAGCGAGGCGAAGGGCGAGTGGAAGACTTCGACGTTGAAGATCACGGCCTCGGGCATGCCGCCGTTGCTCTCGGGCAGCGTTCGGGAGATCCAGAGCTTGAACACGGCCTTGAGCACGGGCAGCACCAGCACGAACGCAGTTTGGCGGAAGGCCGAGAGCTGCGAGTAGGCGGCGCTGTACATCGGGTACAGCGTCACCATGTTGATCTGCGCGAGCGCGAAGAGCAGGTAGCGCGCGAGCGTCATGGGCAGCCCCCTCCGGTTCCGCAGATGCTCATACTTGCGGACCACGAAGATCCCGAGGAAGACACCAAACCACGGCATCGTCCCGACGAACAGCGTGAACGGCAGCGGGATGCCGATGGCTATCGCCAGCGCGAAGCACGAGGCCACGGCCGACGGCGTCGAGAGAATGGTCATGACAAAGAAGTCGCGGCGGCCAATTTCGAAGTCCGGGAGGTGGCATCGCAGCTGCTGGAGGGTACAGAGCGTGACTTGCGTAATCGAGATCCACTGCGACAGCCAGACACGCGGGCTCTTGTAAGGCCCGTTCTCTGGAGGTTCGAGTGGGAGCAGCCCCACGAGCAGTGTGGACGCGATGCAGGGCAGCGGAACGAGACAGCAAACGAGCAGCACGCGACGCCAGGAAGCCGTCGCGTGGTTGCGACGGAAGCGCCGAAACTGCTCGTCGCTGTACTCGCCCTGCAGCTCCACCTGCGTCGCTCGCCACGCACGCACGAGCCTCTCTCGCATCGTTGGTCTCCACAAGCCTGTCGCCAAACAGTGGCAAGCAGGGAGCGACTATATTCGGACTCTTTCGTCCACAATATCATGGCTCCTTTAGAAAAACACACAAAATTCAGTTACGGTGATAGCGGCTCCTACGACTCGAGCTACGCGGCGGCGAGTCTTTCGAGATCGTCTGCTCGATTTACTTCTTCTTGCAGCCCTTGCCGCCGACGATCTTAAGACACTTGGTGCTCGGGTAGATGGACATGATGTTGACCATGACGGCCCACGTGAGCGCGAAGACGAGGTAGAAGACTGTGAAGGCGCCGATGTACTTGTTCTTGCCGCCCTTCTCCTTGAGCTCCTGGGTCTCGCGCTTCTGCTTGGGCAGCAGCGGCAGCCAGAGCAGGCCGCAGAGGTTCACGACGTACATGATGATCACGACGTAGGTCACGTCGGTGCGGACCTCGTGCGTGTCCTCGGCGATGTCGGCCGTCGTGACCTTGAAGCCGGCGTCCACGTTCTTGGTGATGGTGCTGGCGAACGTGCTCGAGAGGTTGGAGACGGTCGTGAGCAGACCGTAGACCGCGCCTTCGTTGCCCTCGCCGGCGAGCTCGACCACGACGTACGTGGCGATGATCCAGCCCACGCCGCTCGGGAGCTGCTCCACGAGCGGCGGGCCGAGCCAGAACCACTGGCTGCGCACGACGTCCCAGGTCGCGAGGAAGACGGCGATCGAGTCGATGGCGATGACCGAGATGAGCGTGATGGCGTGCATGAACCGCCAGTTCCACTGGAGTCCCCACTTCATCGTGGCCCAGAGCACGGTCGCGAAGATCGTGTTGCTCAGCACCGAGGCGATCGTGTCGTTGATGGGCGTGACCTGCGCCCAGTACGCGGCCATGGGCGAGCCGCACGTGATCGAGAAGTTCTCGAAGATGCCTGAGAAGAAGCGGTAGGCCGTGACCTGGTACATGGCGCGCGACTGCAGCAGCTCCCAGAACTCGGAGATGTAGTTCTTGACGTCCACGCCCGGGTGCTTCTCCTCCTTGATGAAGAACCACGTGCACGGGATCACGGGCGCCGTGGCGATCGTCAAGATGAGCATCAGCTGCGGGAACGTGAGCGAGAAGTCGAAGTCGCCGCCGTAGTCTTCGCCGTTGAAGAGGAAGCCCACGATGAGCTGCGAGATGGTCACGAAGATCGTGCGCACCATGTAGATCGTGGTCTGCGTCGTGCCCCGCACGGCCTCGGGCTCACGCTGCGCGAGCTCGACCACGACGGCGTCGGCCGCGACGTCAGCGCCGACGTAGCCGACGGCCGCGAGCATCATGAGGATGATGAGCTTGCCGCCTGCATCAGGCGCGTCCAGGTTGATGTTGGCCCAGTCCTCGCCGGTGTATGTGGACGGCTTCTTCTCCTGGAGCGAGCGGTCGAGGTAGTACGGCTTGCCGATCTTGGACACGGCCATGATGAGCAGCATGATGAAGCAGACCGTCCACCCGATTATCATGAACGGGCGTCGACGGTAGCCGAAGATCGGGAAGCAGTCCGTGAGGATGCCGTAGACCACCTTGAAGGACCAGGGCAGCGTGAGCAGCACGCTGGCCGACACGATCTGCGTGCCTTCCATGTTGAGGTACTGCTGCAGCACCGGGTACACCGTGGCCGGTAGCGTGCCGTAGACCAAGCCGACACCGACGTACTGGATGAGCACGCCGATGTAGTCGCGGCTCCAGATGTCCGGGCGGCCGCCGGCACGCAGTGCACCGCCTTCGAGGTCGCTCACTGGCGTCTTGGCGTCAACGTACTCGCCGGCGTCTCCCTTCTTGGCCGTCGACGACACGTACGAGATGCGCTCGGCGAGGTCGTGCGTCGAGGGCACGACCATGGTGCTTGGACTCGGTTCTCGCTTGCTTGGGGGCTGGTCGCTGGCCGGAAGATTGGAGAGTGAGCATGGCGGAGTGGGTCGAAGGCGACTTGGGGGGAAGCTCGAGGAGGGGCCTCACGAGAACGCTCTCGTCGACAGAGGAAGCGGTGGCCGGAGGATGGACACGTCGCAACCGATTTCAGAACATGTCGGCGACTCTGGTGAGGAGACGCAGGGACAGACGGCGACCGAGCGAGAGCTGATCGTGTAAAACTCGCAAGAACCAGATGAAGCGTCGGCTGACGCAGAACGTGCAGACTAATTCGTGACTAATGGAAATCGACTCACGAGACTGAAAGTTGCGAGGACCAGCCTACTGACAGGCGACGGTCTCACTATAAAGTTTTTCCTACACGAGTGGAGCTCTAGCTCGCGCATCCGATTTCTCATTCTGTGCGGAGACCTTGGAAACTTCAGAAATTCTTGCCTTGTGCGGATGAGGCAAATGCGAGGCCCCCCATCTCATTAGAGTCAAACGAGAAGCTGATCAGCACACTGCCGATTGCACATAAATCGTTCATCTCAAGAAAATTAAACTTTGCGAAATTAACAAAATCTAGGAACAGTGGTGATGCATTAGTCGCGGCGGGGACGACGCAACCGATCCACTACGATGGTGACACATCAAGCGGAAGAGGGATAGTGGATGAAAGGCCTCGCTCAGCTGCGTCGCGAGGTTTCGTGGGCGCGGTCGGTGGGCATGTCGGTGAGCCCATCACAGCGAGTCGTGGAACGGGCACGGTTTCGGCTCAGCACGCTATCATTCATGGCTACATTTTTTGCCGTATATGTTCGTAAAGAGGTTATGATCTATACAAATGGCAAGCAGTCTCACTCTTGAAGCGATAATCATTTGTTCATGGAGGTTAGAGAAGGGATTTCTGTTGAGCCGGGATCGCGATGGCATGATTCTTTGGCAGTCGTGGCAGGAGAGGAGCAACGGTCTTCTGCTCCATGCCTGCTGATCCGGTCAAATCCGTCCAATAGCCTACGTCACGACCGTCTCTTTCCTAGAGTACTGCACAATTAAACAAACACAGCCACCTAGCGAGAATCAGGTTGGACATGACGCCGCCTTCGTCAGGCCGCCAGGCGTGTATCTTCAACGTCAGTCTATTCGCTGTCTATGTAATCTACAGGATGCGGTCGCTCAACTTAGTGTGCTCCAGAAACTCCTTCCACGCGACCGGGAACATCGTCGCGACGTGCTCTTTAAACCGCTTCTTAGCCTCCTTGTCAGCTCCACACTGGGCGAGTCGCTCGTCGTGCAGGTAGGTCACAAAGCTTTTGCCCAGTGACTCGTACGCTTCGCGAGCATCATCCGTGAGATCCAGGTAGCTTTGAATGGCGGCGAACCGCTTCCCCATCGCCCTCAGACTCGACTGCAACGCCTCCTGCGCGATGTCCTCGCTCGTAGGAGGCGCCTGGTCGTTATCGGTCTTCACGGTCTTGGGCAACGCGCGGCTCAAAAAGGTCTTGGCTTTCTCACGGATCGCTCGAAGACACACGTACCACACGGTCTTAAACTTTTCCATCCCGATGACGCATGCCTGGTCGTCGAGGAACAAGTTCACCGCGCCTTCGTGCTGATACGCGGTGCGGATCTCGTGGAGGGTCTGCGCCATCACATCCGGCGTGTACGGCACGACCTTGAACTCGACGGTTCGAAGCCCGAGCGAGCGCACGAGCTCGTATCCGAGCACTGGGTTCACGCAGATTTCAACACCTTCGATCTCGTCCAGAATCGGGAATGAGAGACCATAGAACACAGGGGTATCTTCATCCAGATAGTCGAGCAGCTGTACGTGCTGGAATCCAGGAGAGAGCATCTCGAAAGACGCTGTCATCCGTGTCTGCGCCAACAACTCACACAAAAACTCGCGGTTTTCCGGAGTCATACGACCGATCGTCTTCAGCAGTGCGCGTGCGATCGGTGCCGCAGCAATGTATGGGTTCCCACCTTCCTTCGCGCCGGCCACGCACGCTCGCTCTACGTCCTCCACCGACGTGACGACCATGTGCGTGTTCTTGGAGCCGACCACGAACAAGAACTCGCCGTCCGACCGTTTGAGCACCGCGAGATGGGCAGCCTCTCCGTTTTCCTTCGTCGTCGAGATCACGTGGCGGGCTTGCGCCATCGGCTTTGTGAAGAACTTGGACAGCAGTTCCTCGCCGACCTTGCCCTTCTCCTCGGCGTCATCTTCCTGCCCTGTGAACTTGCGGTAAGCTCGCACGAGCGGAAAGTAAAGAACGTCTCCGGAGGCCGGCGGCGTCCACTCAGCGACAAAGTTGCCTCGCGGCATGTACTTTCTCGCATACTCCGACTTTTGGTACACGACGTCGTCCGGACGCCCTGGTCGCCCGACCTTGAGGTCGTAACCGCACATCTCGAGCTGCAGCGAGTCCTGGAGTTTGCGTAGCTGCACGTGCATCTCCTTCTTCTCGTTCTGGGCATGGGCAACGTGGTCACCCCACTTCTTCGACTCGCGCGCGGCCATGGACGCGAAGTCTGGGAACACGTTCCCGTGTTCGTCCGCGTGGGCAGCTGCCATGAACGTCTCGATCTGCTCCAGCGCCTTGCGCATGTGCACGACTAGGTGTCGCTTCTGCTCGTCCGCGTCCGCGCGCTCGATCGCCGCGTCGATGGTGGCACGAACGCCGTCGCTGAGCGCCGCACGCGGCGCCACGAAGCCGAGCTTTGGCAGCATCGGTCCTGTTAGCGACGCGTCAGACGAGGCGTCCGCTGCCGACAGAGACGCCGGCGCCGGCGCGTGCTGTGGCTTCTTCTGGCGGTGGTTGCGCTTGGGCATCGTAGACGAGAGCGAGGGAATGGGCAATGACCGAACGGCATGAACAGTCTTTCCAGAAGATCCGCACGAGGCTGAGTGATGGTCGAGTTAAGCCATGGGGTCAGGACCAACACTCACAAAATTGCGTTATGGTTGGCTGAAATCGACGAAACGTCAGTGAAATTTTATCCAATCAACTGCCAGCAGCTCTGGTTCAGGAGCTTCTCAACGGAAATGGAGCACACCGGAAGTCATGGGAACACACGCATATTTGGCGTCCGAATTGCGTTCTCTGGTCCTCGGCGGCGGCCACCGCGGCGGAGCATGATGGAGGGCAGTGCCTAATATCTATTTAGGTAGAGTGCACACGCAATTCGCCCGAAAGGGTGCGCTAGGCTCGTCGCCCAGAGGCGACCTCACGGTCGCGAGGCTTAGGCCTCGATGGTCTTGTTGCGCATGGTGTTGACATCGAAGCCAGGCATCTCGAACGAGGTCGCAAGTGCGTTGACGTCACGGCGCAGCTGCTTGACGCCCTCGTGGGCTTCGGCGGCCTTGACGAAGTCCGTCAGCTTCTTGCCGCTCGTGGCCTGGATCTCCTCACAGAGCTTCACGGCGCGGTCGAGGAAGTCGGCGATCTGGATGAACTCGGCCTCCTTGAAGCCACGCGACGTGAGCGCCGGCGTGCCGACACGGACACCACCCGGCGTAAGCGCGCTGCGGTCGCCGAGGACGGCGTTCTTGTTGAGCGTGATGCACACCAAGTCGCAAAGCTTCTCCAGCTTGGAGCCCGTGACGCCCTGAGGACGCAGATCCCACAGGATCAGGTGGTTCTCCGTGCCGCCCGTGCACATCGTGTAGCCCTTGGCCGTAAGCGCGTCGGCGAGCGCGACCGCGTTGGCCTTGAGCTGGCGCACGTACTGCTTGAACTCGTCCGTGGCCACCTCCTTGAGCTGCGTAGCAATACCAGCGATCTGGTGCTCGTGCGGGCCGCCCTGGAGGGCAGGGAACACGGCGTTGTTGATGCGGGGTTCGAAGCCACGCTCGTCCTTGCGGAAGAAGATCATACCGGCACGCGGGCCACGCAGACTCTTGTGGGTCGTCGTCGTGACAACGTCACAGTAGTTGAATGGGCTGGCGTGCTCGCCGGTGGCGACGAGGCCGCTGTAGTGGGCCATGTCACACATGAGAAGCGACCCGTTGTCGTCGGCAATCTGGCGGAACTTCCTGTAGTCCCAGTCGCGCGGGTAGGCGCTGCCGCCGCACACGATCATGGCCGGCTTGAAGAGCGCCGCCTGCTCGGCGAGCGAGTCGAAGTCAATGAGACCGGTCTTTGGGCTCACGCGGTACGGCAGACTCTCGAAGTAGACCGAGGTGGCCGACACGGCCTTGCGGGTCTTCTCCGCCTTGGAGTACGTGTAGAAGCCGTGGGTCAAGTGTCCCCCGGACGGCAGGTCGAGGCCCATGATGCGGTCGTGCGGGCGCAGCAGCGCCGTGTAGACGGCGAAGTTGGCCGGGCTGCCCGAGTACGGCTGCACGTTGACACCCCACTTCTCCGGGTCGAGGCCGTAGGCCTTGAGCGCGCGCTGCTGGCAGAGCACTTCGATCTGGTCAATAACCTCGTTGCCGCCGTAGTAGCGCGCGTGCGGAAGGCCCTCGGCGTACTTGTTGGTGAGGCACGAGCCGAGGCACTCCATCACGGCGCGCGAGGTGAAGTTCTCCGAGGCGATGAGCTCGAGGCACTTCCACTGGCGGTTCTTCTCGGCCTCGATGAGGTTGAAGAGCTCCGGGTCGTGCTCCTCAAGCGACTTGTTTCCGGTCTGCAGCAACATTACGAGCGTTAGCATTGCGCAACGGGGAACAACACGGCGAGATGGCGACGCACAAGCGGCATGGCGACGGCGGGGGATAGGCGGGCGGGTACGCGCGGTGCTTGGGATTCGGGAATGAAGAGCGTGCGGTGCCGCGCGAGCTTTTCGTCGGTTGCCCACCACTGGTTGCAGCGGTCTGCTCAGGTGGTCTGGCGAAGAGATCTGTATGTTTCATTTACAGTTATTTATTTATTAGAGGTCATTGCGTTTAAACCTGCTAGATGTATTGGATTCTGACAGATGATGAGTGGGCCACTAGACGGCATGTATTCGATATAGAGGGTCTAAAACCTTGAAACGGTTATGTTTGCGCGAGAACCTGTCAAAACCGATACCTACACCACGTTCCTCACGTTCCTAGGCGGCAAGAGACTGGCTCCAGGTGCGGCACCGCACGCCATTCGTCTTCAACCAGTTACGAACAATGCTATTTCAGCTCGCTGTTCCTAACCCAACCGTGTTTTTCAACAGGGCTGGAGACGAATCCTCTCAGCAGCTCACCTCGACATCACCATGGCGACCGCGGCTGACCGCAGCGCGCTGCCCGACGCGGCTCTGCGCGTGCTTCCTACGATTCTCGTGGGGTTTGTACGCGTTCCATCGGTCGACGCGTCTCACTCATCGCTGTTCGTTCTCACAGGATGCGATCGGCCACACGCCGCTCGTGCGCATCAACAACATCAGCAAGAAGGCGCATCTCGAGTGCGAGCTGCTGGCCAAGTGCGAGTTCTTCAACGCCGGCGGATCGGTGCGTTGTCTTCAGTTGTTGGTCGCTGCCTGGAGACGGTGCTGATGGGTGGGATCTGGCGCAGGTTAAAGACCGCATCGGCAAGCGCATGGTGGAAGACTCCGAGAAGTCGGGTCGTATCAAGCCTGGGGACACGCTCATCGAGCCCACGTCGGGCAACACGGGTATCGGCCTGGCACTCGCTGCTGCTATCAAAGGATACCGGTGCATCATCACGCTGCCGGAGAAGATGAGCGTCGAGAAGGTCAACGTGCTCAAGGCACTCGGGGCCGAGATCATCCGCACGCCCACGGAGGCCGCGTGGGACTCTCCGGAAAGCCACATCGGCATCGCCAAGCGTCTCCAGCAGGAGTTGCCGAACTCGCATATCTTGGATCAGTACGCGAACCCGTCGAACCCTCTTGCGCACTACGAAGGCACGGCCGAGGAGATCCTTGACCATTGCGACGGCACGGTGGACATGGTCGTGATGGGGTACGTTACACCAATCTGCCCATAGGTCGGACTTCTAGTACTGATCGTGCGATTGCGTCGGATGTTCAGTGTTGGAACTGGTGGCACCATCTCGGGGATCGCCAAGAAGCTCAAGGAGAAGTGTCCGAACGTGATCGTCGTCGGCGTCGATCCGGAGGGCTCGATTCTCGCTGTGCCGGACTCGCTCAACGACAAGGACCGCTTGAAGCCGTACAAGGTGGAAGGCATCGGCTACGACTTCATCCCGGATGTGCTGGATCGCTCGCTCGTGGACCGCTGGGAAAAGACCAACGACCACGAGTCGTTCATCATGGCGCGTCGCCTCATCCGCGAAGAAGGTCTTTTGTGCGGAGGATCGTGCGGCTCGGCGATGGCTGCCGCTGTGCGAGCGGCTGCAATGCTGAAGAAGGGCCAGCGGTGCGTCGTGATCCTGCCGGACTCTACGCGCAACTACATGACCAAGTTCCTCAACGACAACTGGATGTACGAGAACAAGTACGTCGACACGGCGATCCACTCGAGCGACAACTACTCGCGCTTCCGCAAGACGCCGACGACATGGTGGGCGTCCAACAGCGTGTCGGAGCTGCGGCCGTCGGTCCCTTCCACCGTCGAGCCCACGGTCGCGTGTGCCGAGGCCATCGAGCTCATGGAGAAGCACGGGTTCGACCAGCTCCCAGTCGTGCAGGGCAACGTACCTCGCGGCGTCGTGACCATCGGCAACCTGCTGGCCAAGCTCTCGGCCGGCCGCGTGCGTCGGCAGGACCCCGTGCGGTCGGTCATGTTCACCAACTTCAGTCGCGTGACCAAGTCGTCGACGCTCGCGGACCTCGCCGAGATCTTCGACAAGGACTATTTTGCGATCGTCACGACCGACGACGACCGCGGGGAGATCGCTGGCATCGTCACGCGCATCGATCTGCTCAACTACATCACCAGCAAGCAGCAAGAGGCGTAAGCTGCGTCGTAAAATTGAGACCGTCAACCAATGCACGATCACAATCTGTGACTTGGAGACGTATCATTTCAGCCAATCAAGAAGTACTAACCGCTTCGATTGGCTATAAATTTGAGTTTCAGTTAACCTCTGCCGTCCAGAACGTCAACTTTCTGATGCGACAGCAGACGCGAACAATAACGGCGAGCAGCCCCGCCCATGAGCCAGCGGCGGGCGCGACCGTCTCCCCCGTGAAGCGCGACCCGTCCGCCGTGGCAGCCTCATCGCCGTCGCTGCGCGCGTCTCTCGTCGCGCCAGTCGCCCCGGAGGCTGCGGAGTCGGACGCTAAGCGCCGGCCCCTCGACGCCAAGCGCAACCGGCTACTGCGCCACCGCGAGTCGTGCCACCGGTCGTACAACAAGAAAGTCGTACGTGGTGTCTCATGTGGTTGCTGGTCCGCGCGCCGCTCACGGAGCCTGACGTGTAGACGACGATCTCTGCGCTGAAGCAAGAGCTCGAGACGCTCGAGGCCACATACAACGCCTTGCTCTCTCGCGACGCAGGTGCCAAGAGCGCCCCGACGGCCAAGACCTCGCGGCTGGAGGCGTACAAAGAACTCGCGCGCGTGCGACGTGACCTCGTGCTGCAGAACGAGGAGCTGTACCGGCTCAATGCCGCCAGCATGATCCTGGAGGGCCGGCTCCAGCAAGTGTTGGACGTTGACGCACCAGTTGCTACCTGCGAGCTGCCGTTCTTTTTTGTTCCGCTCGAGGATCTAGAATGTGCTCGAATCCTAGAGACGATGTGCTACGCTTCGCCAACAGTCCGAACAAACTCTCGCTGCAAGCAAGCGTCTTTGGCTGGACCGACTACCGCCAAGAGCACGGCAACGAGCTCAAGTTCGCACTGGAGAAGCAGTTTCCGGCATTATCGGCCCTCGAGGTCGTCGACCGCACGTGGCGCGTGGTCTCATCTGAGGAACTGTGTGCGCAGCTCTTCAACCCGTCGCTGCAGGCCAAGCTCGAGACCCTGCAGCACGTGGACGCCGACACTATTCTCATGTACCGCACGATCCATGCGGACGCGCTGGGTGTGATGGCCAAGTCCGTGTTCCTCCTAAGTCGAATGAGCCTGCCAGATGGATACCTGGTGCTCTTCCGGTCCATCGATCCTCGTCTGGTCGGCTTTGACGACGAAGCTTTGGTGAACGAAGTGATCGAAGAAGCGAGACAAGATGCACAGCGTAGCGTCCAGTTGTTGGGGCCTGGGGATGTTGCAAACGAGCGAGTCCATCGCGAGGTGTGGGTCGAGAAGTACGCTTGGGCGCTCGTGCACGAGACCGGACCGCGGTCCTGTCGCTTCCATTTTGGCGGTTCAACGATGACCAATGTGTGGCTCAAAGAAATACTTTTCGTGGCGCTGAGGTGGGAGAAAATGGCGATCGGCCCGGCTTTCCTGCTCGATGTATGAGAGTTTCGACGAAACACAGTTCTCAACAGCGTCCTCAACTGGGACCCACTGCGCCTTCGCGAGTGTGAACTGTTCGTGATCCTTTCAATGAAAGCAAGGAGGAAACTCGAAGGTATGTAGTGTACTTGTAGTGAATGCATGATGGTGTTCGGGCAGAATCCTGGCCGCGTCTACTTGAGGCGTGCCGTTTGTTCTATGGAGCAGACGCTTCAGCCTTCGTACATTGCGGCGACCTTCTTCCTCTTTGAAAACGGTGTCGTTCGAGACTCGATCAAACTGGACAGGGCGCAAACCTCGCTCAATTTCGACAAGAACAGGCAGGAAGTTTCTGTCTGGGTCTCCGTCCCCGACCGCAACGCGTGGCTCACGCTCGGGGGTTGCGCTGCACTGGTTGCTAGCCTTGGAGCCGTCTTGCTCTTTTCGTGCTGCAAAAAGCAGAGAAGTGGGGCCTCCCTGGCCGACGTCACGCAGCCGCACGTTATGGCTCGGGTAATGCTGGATGAGGTGCGGTTCCCTCCGGCCATGCTGCATCGCCGTGTACTCGGCGCAACATCGGACAACGAGAAGACTCCTCACCAGGTCGACGCCTTCGTGATCGATGGACTTTCACTTCACGCTATATATCGCGCAACGAGTCCAGCAGGCAGTAATGTACCAGAAAAGACCGCCGATTGTGTCTGATACATGCACAAATTTCCTCGATAGGTCCAGGCCACGACAGATTACATTATGGTGCACGAAGTCGACCGCCACTTGGTAGCTGTTCGCAAGCATTACCTGCACATGCTCCCGCGCTCCCGTGTTGCCATCGCAGCACTCCACTGTCCCTGCTGCGTAAACTCACGCAGGATCTTGTCGGCCCCGCCGTAGTCCAACAACCTTGGACCGCTAGATCAGACGACGCACGAACTTGAACTCGGTGTGGTCCAAGACGAGAGCCGTTCCTGATAAGGATTGTACGGCACACGCTCAAGTCCACACGGTACTTCAATTACCCACACGTTGCCTGAGATTCTTGCATATCAGAGCGTGAGTCCGCCATCGCAATTCCTCACTGTCAAGATCGCACAATCGCGTCGGGTCTCTTTGAATGCTATCACCAGTGTCACACGAGTAGTCAGCACCCGGACTTCCCCGGTGGTCACCCACCCGAGTACTACAGGGACGATGGCGTCTGCTGAAGGCGACCAGCGAGAACGTGATCATCGAGAGGTCTCCTCACGAACCCAACAACTCGGGGCGAGGCGGCTGCGTGTTTCATTCAGAAGCGAATGTTGAAGTGCTATTCCGAGATCTTCTGCAGGGCAAGTCGGAATCATCATACCTCTGCGAAGTATCAGTTAATCTAGGTTACTAATTCGCACAACTTGTTGATACCTGTTTTAAAATCAATGCAAAATGTTTTACATGCTTTTTCAAAGGATATAGGTTTAGATGAGTGGTCTACTGTCCGCGTGAAACGTACGGCCCCCACGTGGCGAGTCGAAATGCGAATGATGCCAGCGACGTGGATCTTCGTGACTCGACAAACCCAGTTGGCGTTACAGCACCGCGCTCCCAAAACGGACATAAACGCGGCTACGGGCAGAAAAGTAACTGATCCTTGACAGCGTCTGTTGACGAAATTAGTTCTTGGAGGTCATAGATGAGGATCACCCACGAGGTCCCACAGTCACGATCGCGAATCAGTTTGGAGGGACTCGGTTTCGAGAATCGGCTTTGCGAGGGAGATTTTGGACTATGAAGGTTACCCAATACAAAGTCTGTATCGCTGAGGTTTACTGCGGGAGGATGCTCCACGCTATTCGCATTCAGCGCGCACATTCAGCGAGAGTCGGCGGGTCTGTCGGTGCCACTTTAGCGACGCGGTTCGAGCGCCGACTCGAGAAGGAGAGATTCTGGTTGTGGTCTGTTCTAAGCCCGAAATCAGTGGTGCCGCGAAGACTTCGTGCGGTGCCGAGGCTCGAGCAGAGAGCGGTACAGTTCTGGTGACAGGGAGGCGCGTGAGGCGCACGACGCTTGTTTACGGTACCGTGTGTGTCAGGCTGCGTCGCTTCTCTCTCCGCACCCGATGAGTGGTCACGAGGTGAATGCGAGGACGTCAACCAAGAACTCTTGTTGTTGTCCGATCGTGTAACGTGAAATGTACAAGTGCAAGCACGGGCCAGTTTGAATGATTGGTCGCATTTGGCCGGCCCATTCGACACTAATCCCATAAGTAAGTATTAGAGTACTAATATTAACTGAAGTTAACCTCGAAATTTGAGTTAGAATGGGTCGCTTTATGTAAATGAACTTATTTAAAGTCAGTTCGGGACCCACCGGCCAATGGCGTCGCGAGCTTGGTTAAAATATCTGACCAAAAACAGGCCAACTGTTCCAGGTGGCGACTTTAGACCGCATCTGGTCGAGGGAAAACTCGGGTCGATCCCTGAGAGGTCCCGTCGCCTCGTCCTCCACGCCAAATCTCGCCTGTGATCTTCAAGTCCAACCAGATCTTCTGGTCGAGAACAGAGCAGTCCTAGAAGCTCTCAAGTCTTGCAAGTCGAGGTCTATGTGGAGGGATATTGTGCCAAGCAAGCGTCTCAACGCGTTCTCGCCTTCCCCATTCTCATTCTCTCTCCGTCAAAGGGTTCTTTATTTTCGGCCTTTTCTGAGTCTGTCCTCGTCAATTCCGCGGCGTTCCGTGTTAGGGCCTCCGCCCCGTCTGCGCGCTGGCACCGCTGTTTCTGCCGTTGGGACCATCCCCTCGCCAGCTGGTGCGCTCCGGCCGGGCAGCCAGCCATCCCCTCTCCGCTCCGCCACCGCTCCGCTCCGCTCGTCCGCCAGGAAGGCTCACTCGCGAATCGGAGCCGCGTCCCCCACGTCGACATGGTGTCGTTCAAGCTGCTGGGCGCCGTGGCGCTGGCGGCGCTGCCGCTCGCGCTCGCCACGGATCGCCAGGAGGACTACCGCGGCTGTCCGCTCAACAACGAGCGCACCAAGTTCTACTGCTGCGACGCCGGCAACGAGAAGGCGCTCTACACGGTCTACGGTCGCCCCACGGGCGGCGACTTCGGCGAGTACTACGAGGAAGGCTGGCTCAAGAAGCGCCAGATCAACTGGGTCGCCAAGGGCAAGATCTCCATGTACAAGCCCGACGCGCCCGAGTTTGTCTACGGCGACGAGAGCAAGATGTGCAGCATGCTCGACATCATCTCCAACGGCACGTTCCAGACCGTGGGCATGCAGTGCACGTTCGCGCCCGGCGCCGGCGACGACCGCTTCACGCTCAACAAGTCGATCGTGGACCCGGACCTCTATGACCCGACCTTGTACGTGACCACCAAGGCCAACCCGCGCAACAACCCGGCGATCCTGCCGAGCAAGTACGGCGCCGTGTGTACCGAGGTCACCAAGGACGCCGTATGCGGCGGCGGCTTCGGCACGAGCGTCTCGTACTACACGACCGGCAAGGAGACGCAGCTCGTGGTCATCTACGTGCTCTACGCCGTCTTCTTCGGCGCGCTGCTGCTCTGGACGCTCGCGCGCTGGGCCACGAGCTCGGCGGCGGCGCCTGTCAAGACCGAGCGCTCGCTCGAAGACGGCTCCAAGAAGCTGCTCGACAACCGCGGCGGCCCGACGACGCCCGGCGTCAAGGGCACGGGGCTCTCGCTCGCGATGCGGGAGACCGAGGTGCGCCTGCGCAACAGCGTCGAGGACGTGACCCAGACGGGCTACGTGGACTCGGCCATCGGCATGTCGATCCTCGTCTACCTGGCGCTGCTCACGATCTTCATGCAGGTGCTCGTGATCATCTTGATCTTGGACAACCAGTACAAGTTCGCCAACGCGCGTTACTCCAACCTCTTCGACCCCAACAACGTGCTCATCAAGGTCTTCATCGCCATGTGGGCCATCTGCGCGATCTGGCTCGGCTTCATCGTCTTCTACGCGCAGAAGATCTTGAACTTTTTCCGCACGCCGGCGTCGCTCGCGACTGCCACGCGCGTGCGCCTCTTCAAGCCCGAGACCACCGACATCCTACTCGCCGACCGCACGGGTGTGTCCCAGTTCGTGCAGCGCGTCGAGTCGTTCCTCTTCCCGCACCACCAGGACGGCGTCGAGGAGACGGTCAAGGTGCACACGACGGCGGACGGCGCTCGCTTCATCGAGTTCCAGCACCTGCGCTACACGTTCGACGAGGAGGAAGGCCGCTTCATCCCCGGCTCGGTCGTGCTTCCGGACTCGATCGACCGCATCGTCGCCGAGGCCACGGGTCTCTCCGAGTCGGAGCACCAGCGGCGCCAGGACGTCGTCGGCAAGAACAAGATCGCGCTCGAGATGCCGTCGTGGATCCGCTCGATCGTCGACGAGTTCTTCGCCGTGTTTTACGTGTACCAGCTCATGGTCTACTACACGTGGTACTACACCGACTACAAGTGGGTCGCCGCGCTCAACTTGGTGGTGATTCTGCTGTCGGCCGCCGTCAACATCTACACCAAGCGCAGCATGCTCTCATCGATCGTGACCATGACCCAGTACGAGACCGAGGTCGAGGTGCTCCGCAACGGCTCCTGGAAGACCGTCATGTCCTCGGACCTCGTGCCCGGCGATCTCGTGTGCGTCAAGGAGGACTGGGAGCTGCCGTGCGATCTCGTGATCGTCAAGGGCTCGACCGTCTGCGACGAGTCGATGCTTACAGGCGAGTCGATGCCGGTGCAGAAGTTCCCTGCCCCGGCGGATAGCAAGGCCGTCTACGTCGCGGAGGGCGCCGGCAAGAAGCACACGCTCTTCTCGGGCACCAAGACGATTGCCTCGGGCCGTAACGAGGAGCTTCTCGCGGTTGTCCAGTCCACGGGTGCGCACACCAACCGTGGCCAGCTTGTCCAGTCGATCTTGTACCCGGCGCCGATGAAGTTCAAGTACGATGAGCACCTCAAGGCGGTCGTCGGCTTCCTCTTCTTCTTCGCCTTCGTCGCTGCCTACCTCGCCATGAAGTTCCTGATCTCGAACGCCGGCGTCGCCAACAACTACTTCACGTTCGTCTACGGCATGTTCATGTTCTCGGCTGTGCTCAACCCGCTGCTGCCCGTGGTGATCACGGTGGGCCAGGTGAACGCGGCGCGCCGCCTCCTCCGCAAGGACATTTTCTGCTTGAACCCGCACCGCATCACGCTCGCCGGCAAGGTCCGCGTCTTCTGCTTCGACAAGACGGGCACCATCACCAAGCAGGGTCTGGACTACCGCGGAGTCGTGCCTGTCGCCAACGCCGAGTTCCTTGCCGAGCAGTCCGACTCGACGTCGGCCTCGCTCGCGCCGCTCGTCAAGTACGCGCTCGCCTCGTGCCACGCTGTCGGCACGATGAACGGCACTCTGGTCGGCAACGAAGTCGAGGTCAAGATGTTCCAGAGCACCCAGTGGAGCCTCATCGAGTCGGAGGGCAAGATGCCGGTTGTCAAGTCGGCGGACGGCGCCGAGTCCCTCGAGGTCGTCAAGCGCTTTGAGTTCGACCACCACCGCATGTCCATGTCGGTCATCATGAAGCACCAGCAGACGGGCAAGCTCTACGTGTTCGTCAAGGGCTCGTACGAGAAAATCCAGACCGTGTCCGAGCCGGCGTCCGTTCCGTCGAACTACAAGGAGTTCGCCGACAGCCTCGCCAAGGACGGCTGCTACGTACTCGGCGTGGCCTTCAAGGAGGTGGCCGACATGTCGGAGCAGCAGATGCACGATTTCCTGGCCAACCGCGACGCCGTCGAGGCCGACCTCGCGCTGCTTGGTCTCATCAACTTCCGCAACGAACTCAAGGAGGACTCGCGCGACGCCATCCTCAAGCTCAAGGCCGGCGACGTTCGCACGGTCATGATCACGGGGGACAACGCCATGACGGGCTGCTACATCGCGCGCGCCAGTGGCATGGTGGAGGCCGACGCGCGCGTCGTGCTCGGCGACATGGTCGACAACGCGCTCGTGTGGACCAACGTGGACACGCAGGAGGTGTACGCCCACGACCAGATCTCGTTCCTCGCGGACGAGGCGGAGCTTGCGGTGACGGGCAAGGCCTTCGACTACCTCGTCAAGATGGGCAAGATCAACCAGCTGCTCCTCAAGATCCGCATCTTCAGCCGCATGACCCCGGCCGGCAAGGTCGAGTGTGTCAAGCTCCACATCGCGTCGGGTGCCGTCACGGGTATGTGTGGTGATGGTGGTAACGACTGTGGCGCTCTGCGTATCGCCCACGTCGGCATTGCGCTCAGCGAGGCCGAGGCCTCGGTCGTGTCGCCGTTCACGAGCAAGACCAAGTCGCTCGAGTCGGTCGTGGACATGATCATCGAGGGTCGTGGTGCTCTCGCGACGTCCTTCGGCTCGGTCAAGTACCTGCTCATGTACGGACTCATCGGCATCGGCTGCCGTTTCGTCATGTACTACAACGGCGTCTTCATCTCGCAGTTCGGCTTCATGTACCTCGACGGTGCCATCATGGTCGGTCTCTCGTACGGTATCACGCGCTGCAAGCCGCTCAAGACGCTCGGCACCCAGCGCCCGACGTCGTCGCTCGTTGGCCCCACGACGCTCATCTCGCTGCTTGGCGCGGAACTCATCCACGCCATCTTCCTCTACTGCGGCATCCACTACGTCATGACGCGCCCGTGGTACTGCCCCTTCCAGTCGGCCAACGTCAACATCGTCCAGTGGTGGCTGCTCCAGGACTCGAACCTCGGCTCGTCGCTGTGGATCCTCATCTGCTTCCAGCAGATGTCGTCGGGTCTCACGACCTCCATCGGCTCGCGATTCCGCCAGGCATTCTGGAAGAACAAGTTCCTCGTCTGCTACTACGCGCTCCTCTTTATCCTGCTCGCCATCATGTTCCTCGGCCCGCCAACGCGCATGTCGGACCAGTTCCGTGTCGCCAGCAGCACCAACGTCGTTGGTCTTCCAGACATTCCGCTCCCGCTCTCCTTCCGCTGGGAGATCTTCGCCATCGGCGTCGCCAACACCGTCGTTGTCATGCTCTTTGAGAAGGTCATCGTCCAGGGTAAGGTACGCGACTACTTCCGCGCCAAGTACCACAAGGACGTGATTCAGTTCAAGCTGTAAGCTTGCACCGACTCGTGGCCTGCTCTTATAGAGTCTCGACGATTGTAGTCAGCGTGCAGGAACCACAGTTGCATATAATTCATTTCGTCTTCTTTCTGAAACCCTTCCATTTCCGTTAATGAGGGATGTGAGCTGTGACACAAACCGAGTCGATCCAACGTGGGGGGTAGCGTAGACGCCGTCAGATCGAGATCTAGTCAACCTTGGCCGCCCACGTGCGTCACCCAAGCCCAAAGAGAAAGACGCCAAACCCAACTCTCTGGGCAGACTGATCGATCGACTGATAACGTCGATCGACCTGCTTTCCAACATGCAGACGCCATCGAAGTTCGTTGGATGTGTATATTTGATTGCTATCATCGGTATAATAGTATCACCGAGCGAGCGCCGCGATGTGTGCTTCTACGTCCTGTAAAGTGTTTGTGTAAGCATTACGTCTAATCTTCATGAACGAACAAAAGAAGAGTTACCTCCATGAGTTTGGTGCGGTCATATTCGTAGCGGAACGGATAGGCCAGCTTGTTCAGGAGTAAAAGTTCATCTCGCAATTCTCCAACTGTCCACCCAACAGTCTTGTCAATCAATTCGTCCAGGGCTTTCGTCATTCTGGCCTGAGGAAAGAACAAAGAAGAATGTCAGCTAGGTGGCAACAAAAGTCTGCTCACGAAAACTAACCTCGTCGTAGATGAATTCGCGTGGAATATTTTCCTGTTCATCTTCGCGAATCGCCAAACGTTGATCACCAATTTCAGGCATGGGTACTTGAGTATCGCTGGTTTTGGAAGTTTCCAAGACTGGAGACACCGCATCACCTGTAGCTTCATTGCAATCTCCTTTCTGAGTGTCAGGATTCGTGTCACCAAAGACGGATTGCGTCGGCAACTCTTCGGCGTAGCGCTTTCCGAAGCACTTGATGGCGAGAGCCCGATCCTTGTTAATAAAATCAAGCACTTGGTCGATTCCTTCGCATGTTACACGCTCTGTGCCGTGGTCCGATGGAGGTGGAACGAAAACTGCAACAACTGGGGTTGTTCCTTCACCGCTCATATCCACCATTTCCTCTCGTGTCCAGCCTTCGTCGACCAGAATTGGCCATACAAGATTGTCGAAGAACTCTTGCTGAATTTGGGCAGTCGTTTTTGGAGGCTCTTCTTCACTCGCATTCGCAATAGTCTTTCCAGACATCGCAGAATGAGAACGTTGATTTCTTACAGACTCCTTCAACGTCTCATCAGTGCAATCTCGGACGTACATAGGATCGATGTTCTTGTCAGTGCCACCGAGGACGTACTTCACGTTGTATGTGCCGTCGTCGTTGCGTTGAAGAACTTTGCCGGCACCTCCAAGCTTGTTCATCCCAGGAAACGTTCGAGGTAGTACAAAGACGGTGTCGCCCTGCTCAAATACTTGAACTTCTGATGATCCATTTGCGTCGGACGCATCTGCGCTATCGGTAGCATCGATGATCTCATCATCCCTGCCTTGAGTGTGAACACGTTCTGTCTTCGGCACAAACCACTGTTGCACAGCGTCCTGTTCTCCAGTGATAGATCGAGATTCACCCGAACCGGTGTCTACAATCGCCTCATTATGAACCAGTAAAGATGATGCGTCCGGAGTCGCAATGTCTTGGGCTCTGATACCTCGCAACCTGTCACTAGTTCGTGAAGGGGTTTTATTTTGCGGACGAGAAGAAACCTTCGACGCAGATCGCGGCACATAAGATGTATCCGGCACTTCGCTGTACATGGCAGGATTTGTGTGAAGTCTCTTGGTGATTTCGCGGCATTTTGAGAAGAGATCGTAACCCTGGTGCTTGCGAAACCGATGGGCAAACGACAGGATGTTGTCTTTCATTGTTCCTACAGCTTGAGCGATATGGCGAGTCGCACTCCGTTTCGGGTTGAACATATTTGCGTTCCGAACGATCAACTGAATGTCATCCAAGAATTGCTCAAAACAAGTGTAGTCGCCGTCGTTTAGACGTTCACGCATCGTGCTGAGATCCATCGGATTCTTGATGATGAGATAATAATCTGGAACAGCTTCTGGATCAACAGGGTGATAGAATGGCGAGTAATTACGTTGTCCGGAGCAGTAGTCAAGTACTTGGCCCAAGAAGATACGAAGCTCCCGAAGGCAGTGCAAGTCGTGTTCTCGAATTCGTTCTAGCTCTTCCACAGTTGGTTCTCGCTTCGCCTTCTTCTCCACAGGTGCAAGAGGAAGAACCTCTAAAGGTTCGTCACGTCTACGTTTCTTGGTGGGGAGTGGCGCAGCGCCGAACGCAGCGAAAGCTTGTCTGAAGTGCTCCGTGCGCTTCAAGTTCGAAACACTCGAGAGCTCCCACAAAATAGACGAGCGTTGAACAGTCTTGTCATGCGTGAAAAGCTCGAGCATTGATTCGGGCAAGTTGTCGAAGGTTGTGCTGCAGGTTGTCGCCAGGAACAACACTGGAAGGTTTGCCTTTATCTGCATGCTCATGAGCATCATCTTCAGTGCAATATGCATTGACTCCGTTGTGTTTTCCCACCATAAATCGAGTTGGGGAAGGAAGATAACGCATGGTAGACACTTTTGTGCCTCGTTCAGACGAAAGATTAACGCCTCCTCCGCGTTATGAGTGTGCACGTCGGCCACGAGAGAAGGGTAATCGAGTGAGAAGTGGGTCAAACCTTCCAAGACATGAAGTAACGCTGCGGCAACGTACTCTTGTCCCATACCGGATACGCCGGTGATCAATACCCGCGGAAACCCGACGAGTTGTGGAAGCGTGTACATCTGCCGAGCTTGTCTTTGCTGCGCTTTTGCGTGCTTGGCCTGCAACAGAGACTCCATCTTCGCCGAGTCGTTGCATTCTGGACAGAACCAGTCAGTGCTTTGCTGATTGGGACCCGCATGGTCTAATGGTAAACAAGCAGCGTGGAAAGCACCAGGACACGCGTCGCAGCATACCAACTCTCCTTCGTCCCCATGGCAGACATCACAGTCGTCGTGGTTCATCACCGCATAAATATCATCGTCCTCGTTTTCGTCATCGTCTTCGGTAACTCGAGTCTGAGGAGTCAGGAGAGCCGAAGGCCCGTCGGTCTTATTCATTGCGTCCACTGCCTGCGGATCAAGCGGGAACAGCGGGAACTGCTGCGCCATTTTTCGCAGAATTGCCGCCAATGAAACATCAAGCAAAGATCTCACACCCCTCGGAAGTGGTGCCGCGAAGGAACTAACGGTACGATGTGAAGCCGGCGTAATTTTCTTCATAGCTTTTGTGAAGTCGCCACGGGTAACCACAATCTTGTCCAGGTGAATGAGTAGCTTGTCCTGACTGCCATACACTTGTGGATATACTCGCCGGAGAGAGCACAACGCTGCCTCGGCGCACAGTGCCTTGACATCGGCACCACAATATCCAACGGTGCGCTGTGCAATCTCCTGGATGAAGGCCTCGGATAACGGTGGATTCCATTTCTTAGTATGAATAGCAAGCATCTTCTTCCGCTCAACGACGTTTGGTAGCTTGAAACCCAGCTCTCGGTCGAAGCGCCCAGGTCTGCGCAACGCAGGATCAATTGCATCAAGACGATTGGTCGCGCCAATCACGACAACACGGCCACGTGCATCCATGCCATCCATGAGAGCAAGCAACGTTGACACGATCGACGCATGGATCTGGTCTTGCTTGGCACTTCGGACGGGAGCGAGACCGTCAATCTCATCGAAGAAAATAATAGAAGGTTGGTTGCGCTTCGCTTCTTCAAAAAGTAGCCGTAGTTGGCGTTCTGCTTCTCCGACCCACTTGCTTAGACAGTCGGCTCCTTTTCGCATATAAAATGTCACGTTCCTCGGCTTCCTCGGTTCAATTACCTCACTCGCGTCCAAGGATATTTGTGTCGCAGGAGAATCGTCATCAATTGTGCACGAGTTGGCGAGGGCACTGGCCAAGAGTGTCTTGCCGGTTCCTGGAGGTCCGTAGAAGAGGACCCCAGATGGGGGAGTCACATTGTACTTCTCGTAGAACTCGGGATATAGCAAGGGCAACATTACCATTTCCTTCAGCGCCTCAATGTGCTTCTCCAGACCTCCAACACTGTCCCACGTAATACTTCGATCCACTTCAACTGGAGAAATGTCAGCGCGCTTTTTGTCCCCATGTCCTGGCAGTTTTCGCTTGCTGACCCCAGTCCGCATGCCACCTTGGTCTGAGTCGTAGTACTTGTACATATCGTCAGAAGAACTAGATGACGAGGATGAGGAAAGTCGTCTGCGGCGTTCGCTGCGACGCTTTCGGTTGGATTTGCTCGGCCGACGTCCAGATGAGGTCAAGTGGCTTGATCCACGCTGAGAAGCACGATTGGCTTGTCGCTTCGCAAAATCCGCGTAGGCGCTTAGCGTCTGGTCATTCGAAAGAGGCAATTCACTACCTCTTTGTGCTTTCGAGCGATCACGAAGAGAATAGCGTGGCCCATTATCCTCAGCAGCGAACTGCGCTGCTGTTTCTCGTGCCAACTGCATCGATCGCAACTCATCTCTAGCGCGGCGTCTGCGCTCACGTTCTCGATCACGCTCACGCTCTCTCTGTTCTTCTCGTTCAAGTTCGCGCTGGCGTTGTCGCTGGCGCTCACGTTCGCGTCTTTCTTGTTCTTGCTTGGCGCGTTCACGCCTAAAAGAACGGGAATTCTGCTCCTCTTGTTCATGTAGATCAGAGTTGCTTCGTTGACGGAGATAATATCGACGGCCATCTGCTCCATCGTCCTCATCTTCGTCTTGCTCATCGTCTTCTTCATTGTCGTCATCACGTCCACGCGTCTCTGTCTTCACGCGAATTTTGCCTTGTTCACTGCGCGTACGTCGTTCTCGGCCTTGGGCTCCATCCTTCTCTGGTGTTCGGTTCCTCTCGGGTGAGATCGATTCATTATGGTCACGGTGGCGCAGTGCATAGCGAGTAGATCGCGTATGACGAGGCGCTTCCTCCATCGCTTTCACAGCCGCCACAGCTGCCGCAGCCTCAGCGGCTTCAGCGCGCTCTTGCTCATCGATTCGGCGCTGAATCTGTTCGATATCCGATTCATCTGTGGCATAATCCAACTCGTCGATCTCAGCGCCGTCATCGTCATCGTCGTCATCGTCCAGACGACGCCTCTTGTTTCTCGATCGCGAGGATCGTCGTCGCATTGATTTCTCATCCCGGCGATCACGATCTCGTCGTCGGGTTTCCCGTGACGACTGGGTGTCTTGAAATCTTCGCATAGGTCTGAACACGTCGTCAAAGAGACTCTGGTCAAAGCGCGCTGGTTTTTTCATGGACCCTCGCTTGCGGAACGAGTACCGCCCGCGATGTTCCTCCTCTCGGTCCTGGTCGTCGTCGTCGTCCTGGTCGTGATCATCCTGATCAACCGTGTCGTTGTCATCGTCGTCATCGTGCTCGGCGTTGTTGTCTTCTTCGCTGCTACCGCGTAAGGTAAGTCGTGTCGGTGGTACGCGGTTGCTGCGGCGCCGTGACGCGCGTCGGTCTAGCGGCGACGACTCGTCCGTGTCATTCTTCTCCTCTTCCCGCATTCGATCCTACACGCAGCCAAACCAGTGGAGTCAGCAATCCGTCAGCGTCACCACAGTATTATCTCTCTGTTCAGCATCGTGCAGTACCTGGAATCGCTGTGAGATCCGTGTCGACGACCGGAGACGCGAGCGTGGTTGCACGGACGAACTAGGCGACGGCGTCTCGGCCACTGATCGGCAGAAGCCCAGAGGGACACCATCCGTTAGCGCTCTACTTTCTCTTTCTATCAGTGTCTTTATGCTGCCACGTACCGCTGCCGATCGCCTCCAAAATGCTCATCTACGAGCTGCGGTTGCCGTTACTTCTGGTCACCAAGTTTCCTTTGTCGCCATTTCCCCCCGGCGCCAACGACACAATTGCCCGCCAAAACCCACACGGGTTTGACCCGTTTAGATACAAACCCACCCGTTTCTTCGCATTCCCCAAATTCCCAGAAACAAACACGAACTTTCACTGAAATTTTGACAATGGCGGCAGATTCTCACAAAAAAAAACTGCCCAGAAAACTCCAGGCCACGGCTCCGACGAAGATACCGGTGACGAAGTACGGTATCCCGGTTGTTGAACTTTGCCAAGGTACTGGCAAAGGAATTAACCGCGACTTTTCAACTTCGACCCCTGATCTTCGGCCGTTTCACGAAGGTCAAGTTGCTCTTCGCGAAGAATCTTCACCTTTTAGAAATTCAAGCTGTCCGTTCTTCGTTTTTGAATGTTCTGATAGGTCATAAATCTGAAAGTTGCCTCAAGGCGCCGGCCTGGCGGGAAACGGCACTCTCACACCCACGAGGTGCCGTCCCTTCAGCGCTGCCCTGCAAGGATGGTGAAGCTTGAATGCTATGCTTGAAGGCACGCTCATTCCACAACCGACCTTTAGCTCGACACAAGGACCCATATCAACACGAACTGCCTATGCGAGTCCCGGCTATTGTCACGACTTCCGTCCAAAACTTCCAACTCGACGAAGGATTCGAGCGCCTCCCGCCGACGTCTGCGGAGACGTCGTCCATTTTCAAGTGGGGTGTTCGGCTCAAGTACAAAGGAAGTGATGGCAAGGAACACGTCGGCTGGGTTTGCTTGGCGGACCAGAACTGCCGCGACAACATTCAGTTCATACCCCTGTACTCCGGGAAGACATCGAATGCGACCAAGCACTTGAAGGACGCCCACTCCATTGCGTCAGAAAAGTTCACAGTTGAGCTCAACCGCAAGCGGTCGCGTGAGGAAGAGGTCGAAGAGATCAGACGCTCAGGTATGATGCAGCAGGACCCGAAGCGTGTCCGTCTTTTGCTCGAGACCAAGCGCATCATTGTCAACAACCTTGCTTTTTCACATACTGAGTCGAACGAAGGACATGTCATTGACCAACTGTGCTACAAGGAGGAGTTCCAAGAACCCATCAATGCAAAAATGGTCAACCACTCAATTGTCGAGCTGTACTCTACTGCAAAAGAAGATGTAATATCAATTCTACCCTAAACAACAAGAAGGACTCGAAGTACCCTGAAATGACCGACCTCCTCGACAGAGTTTGTCGTACTGTTCGCCAAGTTCGTGATGTGGAGATCTTGGGCGACTTGTTCAAGGCCCTATGTGAAATGGAAGGCCATGGGAAGAAGGCCAGACTTGTGGACTACAGATCCCACCGTTTCGTGGGGATGACAAGGGTGCTTGAGCGTTTGATCGAGCTATGGAAGGAGCTCATTCACTGGTATGGGGCATATGCGAAAAAGCTACGTGACTCTGGGAAGGCACCAAAACCGTTCTTGCTCGAAGATGAACGTCTCAATCTCGTTCAATTGTTATCAGTTCTGAAGCCTATTGCGATTCAAAACCAGAAGAGCCAGGGCGACGAGTGCACTCAAGTGGATACACTTCTCCACCTCTATAAACTACGTTTGCAAACACTCAATGCCCAGCGTCCGCTTCGTGACTATCGCTCTACACCAGAACACCCAGCCCACTTTAGTACCAGTGAGCTAACCCCACTCGTGAAAAAAACTCGAGCACTTTTGGGCTGCATTCGACAAGAACTTTTCCAGTCGTTACATGGATCGCAGCAAGCTACGGAAGCAGTCGTTCGTTTTTGAGCTGCAGCTCTTCTTGTTTCCGACCTTCAAGAATCTTGATGCAAACCTTGCGATAGTTGCCCGTCTCTGTTACGCTCAGAAGGATAGCAACCCTGAAGCATGCCATCGGATGGGAAATCTCGTACGCGACGCTGTGATCAACAAAGCACGAGCGATAATGCTCGCAGTAGTAGCCGATGAACCGGCACCTCCAAGAGAAGCAACGCAGAACGCAGGTTTCTCAGATGAGATTATTGAGATGTTTGGTTCGATAACAGAGCCTCAGCTGCCTGATGACGTCCGTGAAGGTCAGATCGACGAGGAGATCCAACGTTGGCGGGCTGAGCCAGCTGCGCTTGGAGTAAACGCTGAAGGCTCTCCCGAGAGTATACTGCAGTTTTGGCAACGCCAAGCAGACTCTGGAAACTACAAGTACTTACCGAAGCTCGCGAGAACCATCTTTGCACTCCCCAGTTCATCCGCCCAGATCGAACGTGACTTTGGAAACAGTGGGCTCGTGGTTCGTGCCCAGCGGGCAAATCTCTCCCCATACAACGTCGAGATGGGAGCTTTCTTGAGCTGTAACCGCTCTCTCATCAATATTGCTCGATGTCGCCGAATCCCGGAGAAGGAGATTGGCCTTCATATCCCCTCGCACATCCTTGTTGGCGCTCTCGATCAAGATGAAGACGACGAAGATCTTGGATTCCAGCTTGCGACATATTTTTCAGGTGCAAACCTGGACGAAGATGATGAGCGACAGGCGTGAGGAGCAAGTGGGGAAGGGTGTAGCAATGGGTGAACAGAGCAACAGCACCAATGCAAATCTTGATCAATACATTCCTTCTTGTAAGTATCAATGCGTCCCGATCCGTCGAGATCATAATGTTCAGACTGGAATAGAAAACGGATCAATATGTCAGGGAAAAGAAATATATATTGATGGATAGGTGAGTTGGAAGGAGTCAAACATGCATGATGTGTGCTGGTCGCATAGGCAGTTGAGCAGTGAAACTTCAGCTACGAACACAACCAATTACAAAACATCATGGCCAACAATTGAGACACAACCAAGTTCGTACCGTTGGAAGCCGGTTGTAGTCGACGCCGGCCACGCAAACCCTTTGGCCTCAGTAAAGAGGATATCTGCAAACTCTCGACGAGATTTTGGTGGCGGCGCAAACTTCATTCGTCTCTCAATGAGAGCTCGAAGTCCTGTTGGTAGCTTCTCCATGACAACGGTGATCAATGTAGACAAAGGAACGCACCCATTTCCTTGGGCGAGTCTAGCGGCCGATGAATCGAGCTCCACGAGCACATTTTCAACACCGACTAGAATACACTCAGCTTTTTCTTTGCTCGTGTGTGCGAGGGAGGGGATCGACTGTGATTGCGGCGAACTTGCGCTCGGACAACAGCATCTGACACCATCGATTGAGTTCGCGTCTCGATATTGGTAAGGCGTTCATCCATCTCGCTCACAAGACGGCTTTCCGCTTGGATCAAAAGTCTCTCAGCTTGACCAGCAGCCCAAGAAACCGCTCCATCGTAGCTGCGCTTTTCGGACTCGACAAGTTGCTTCGAGACGTCGGCGCGAATCTGCAAAAGCTGCTGCTGAACACAATCGCTTGTTGAGTTGCCAGCCGCTGCACCGAGCTTTACAATAGCTTGCTCGACACTCTTGTCAATGTCGGCTTGTGATTCGATCCGCAGCTGGTCCAACTTCTTGATTGCCATACCTTCGATATACTCGGCCCCTTTTAGACCAACTTCGTTGACAGCGTCGGCGAGCTGAGACTGGATACGTTGGTGAATCTCGGTCGTGAAGCGGTCGAGGCGCTCTTGGGCCGCCTGCATTGCCTGTGCGTGAGCACGAGAATGAGCATCAACCAGGGCATGCTGAATAGCTTCACCCAAGCACCGGCGAGTCTCTAACGCCTGCTCCTTTGCGTGGGCTTGAACAAGAGCTTGAGCTGTCGCGTGGAGAAGTGCTTCAGTCTCGGCGAATGCTTGTTGGAGCCGAGCTTCATTGTTGCGCTGTGTTGCCGCTTGTACGATTACCTGAGCCTGCATTATGTTCAGCATCTCTTGTGCGCGCACATGCTGCTCGTGGGCCCCTTCGTTTTCTCGAGCTTGCTCAACCCTTGCTAAATCGCTGCTTACGACCTCAAGAGCTTCGGTCATAGCACTGTCGTTTGACTCAGCCACACGTTCTTGGGAATCTGGTGATGGTGCTGGAACTGGCAGGGATGCTGACCGAGACAGCGCCTTCTTCGTCATTGACCTTGTCTGCATCTTGAGGGCACTTCGAGATGTTGAAAGTGGATCTTGAAGAGACACTTGCCCCGGATTTCTTTCCAAGTGTGAATCCGATTTTTAGCCAATACATAATTTCCAAGATTTTGGCCAGTTGCATAGCTCAAAAGTGAAGTTGGGCGAACTGTCACTGATTTAAGTTGTACTTCGTCCCACTTACTTACGATTTTGGCGAAGGGTCATCAACGCTGGAAGGGACTTCGCAGCAAACTTCCACTTCGGCTGAATAAGGGGGAAGTGACTTCTCCAAAACTTCGTCGGACCCGTGCTCCAGGCAGCTCACCAGTCTACGGGCATCCACCACCCAAGGCTGCGATGGAGGTCGCTGCGACAGTGTCGAGCGCAAATCGCTCGGAAAGTGCCGGGGCATTTTCCAGACCCCAACCTGTTTGTAGCCATGTCAAACCACCTCCCCAGCGACTTTCCACCCAACCGTTGGGTGGATCGTCTGGGTTGGGTTTTTGGGTGCTTGTCAATCGCACCACCACCAAGTCATCGGCGTGAATGGTGCCATCCGCCCAGCCGTCGACCATGAGCTCCACGCGCCGCGTGCGCTCTGCGGGCAATCCGCTGCAGCCAGCGAAGCCGCGAACGCCGCTGCGGCGCGCAGGTTCTGGCTCTGTCACAACGCCGAACGGCAGCTCACCAGCAGCGAATGGCGCTGCCAACAGTGTCGCAGGTGGCGGTGATTCGTCCAAACTGCGCGCGAGCCGCGAGCGCCGGCGTCGCGAGCGCTCCATGGACGAAGATGATCTCGACCACAAGTTCAGCGGCCTGTCGGTCTCAGCGCCGAGCTTCACACCAGCGTCGATGCGCACAGGAGGAGCGACGTCGCCATCTGTGTCGTCGAGTGTGGCGGCGCCGACAGCGTCGTGGCTGGCCAAAGCCAAGCCTCCTCAGCGCCGTGTTCCTCCGGCGCATCAAAAGCAACAACAGCAGAGAGGCCAACAGCAGCAAACTGCTGGTCAACCGACCACACCAGTTCCAAAGACACCAACGCCCATGAGTCAGTGGTCGTCGTCCACCGCAGCGGCAGCAGCGAAAGGCACAGCGCGATCACAGAAGCCCCCGATCGATCCACCGAGTTTTGTTGCGAATGGCCGAGGCTCATCGTCGCAAGCCACGACGCCTGCGTCGGCATCGTCTGCAGCTGATCGCAAGCCACGGCGACAACGCATCGGCACCCTCGGGTTCGCTCGCTCAGGTCTGTCGATGAACCGTCGCACCCCACAGCAGTCTCCTGCCGCGACAGCGTCGTCATCTGGTTCGAATTTCAGCTCGGCTTTCCAGCTGGGCGGGTCGCAGGCGACGACGTCTCTAAATGGGATGACGGACGCGGGCCACGTACAACGCAAGCGTAGTGATAGCGCCGGCTCGGAAGGAGACTATTCGAGTGATGACGAAGTATTTCCCGATGCGGCAGCCCCCACCGGTGTGCAAGCGACGAGCGCCTTTCCCGAGCGTCTCATGCTACTCAGTCAGCAGAAGAAAGTACCCATGAGTGTCGTCAGTCGCGATGCCGTAATCGACACGGTCTTCGCCGCCTTGTTTGTCAAAAAGGAAAAGTCCCGCGGCGACTCGCGGCGCTTCAGCGCGTTCGGTGACGATACCTCGGGCACGGAGACCGACGAGCCGAACGAGGAGTTCGTCAAGCGCGGGCTCGCTGCGTCGCTCTTCAAGGACAGTCTGAGCGGCATGACCCTCCAGTTCGAACGCAAACGAGGCGGCATGACCGACAAGGAGGCCGTCGAGCGCTTCATCACGTCTCCCTTCATCCACACGCTGGTGAATGACATGCGCTTCGAGGATTTCCGTACGGCCAGCGCGCGCATCGACATTGTGCGCGCGATCCACAAGAGCTGTCCGACCAAGCGCATCCACATTGCGCGGGCGTTGGCGGATGCCGCGACACTACGACTTCAATATGTGCAAGCCCTCGTATCCACAGCCCAGGAACTCGAGATCGAGAAGAGCCGAGTCATGGTCAAGCACGCGAACGACCACAGCCACGGCTTCACCGACTTGCTGCGATATGCGATCGAGCACGTCGGCGAGAGCCTGAACGGTATCACAGGCGAGTCTGCCGACGCTTCTCTCATTAGCCAACGCGAGGTCGACGAGATCGTGCGAAACTACCTAATTGCGCTCATTGCATTATGGAAGACTCACTGGTTCGATCCTGCTGGATCCGATGACGAGGAGCTGATCAGCTGTGCGGGCCAGTTTGTCGCTTACATCCCTCATGTCGCGATCGACTTGTTGCAGCGACTGGTCACTCACTGGCCCTCGCGATTCCCTGGCATGGAGGTCATCGCAATCCGTATGCTTGCTCGAGTCGTAATGACGAGTCCCCCGCTCCACACACTCGAAAACTCGCCACGACTCCCCATCAAGATATTCTCGCGCCTCGCGATGTGCGTTACAAGTGCGAACACTCAAGTTGCCCAAGAGGCACTTGCCTTCACGGGCTGTCAATTCTCGATGGTGCACTTTCTCGGTCAGTATGACGAAATCTACCACACGGTAAGCGAGGCTTTCCACCAAAACGCTCGTTCCCATTGGAATGAAGCGATTCGAACGACTTCCGAAGGCCATTTTGATCGTGCACTGGACTTCGCACCATGAACGCAACGCGGTAACGTCTGCGTGACTTCAATCTACATCCACAACCTCCCAACGCCAACATATCAACAAGGAAGACTGCCGCATCAGATCCGGGACAATTTGGAAAACCCAAAAAGCGTAGTTAGGATACTATAGCACTAGTCGTGTTTGCCGCTGCAGCTGCTCATATCGAAGCCGCAGGCCATAGAGATCACGAGATATACCACAAACTGATCAAAAATCAAATGCATAAGCGTACTGTGTGAGCATTGGGAGCCACGAAAAATACGTACGAGACCAACGAAGACCAGCAAAATCCAAAGCTTCACGTTGCGCCTCCACATTGTCTTCCGCAGCTGCACGGTTGATCGCTCAAACTTGACCGACTGCCGGTTAAGCTTGTCTGTGCGGTCAACGAGCAGCTCGAACTTCTCTCCACGCTCCAGCACTTTCTCTGCGAGACCCACCGTGCAAAACCTTAGCCACAAATGTTTCTTCGCTCACATCATCCCAGGGAGACGAACCGATATTCTCGACCATCGATTCCTTGACGTCGTCGAGCTGCTGCTGCACGCGCGTGAGCGAGTCCGCGTCCGGATGCGCGTTGTAATATTCCTGACACCGCGCGCGTCAGAGCGAGTTCCGTTTCGTCCCGCATAGGTGGGTACACATCACCATTTGCCGGCGGATGACGTGCTGGAACTCGTCGTTCATGGCGAACGCGATGGCGGTCTGTCCGCGCTGGCCGTACATGGCGCGGAACTGCTTCTTCATGTCCTCCAGAAACATGAACGACACGCGGCGCTTGAGGTCGTCGTCCGCCATGCAGAGGTACGTGATCTGGTCCTCGACGATGTAGTGGAACACATGTCTAACGCGCATAATTGGCACACGAGTCCGTTAGACGGCCACGTCGACGCTAGCGACCCAGCCACACGCACTTGTCGTAGACGTAGGACATGCGGCCGTCCGTGGACGGAATCTTGGCCAGCAGCACGCGCGTGACCGTGGGGAAGTTGCCTGACGACGCCGTGTACTCGGCGAGCACCGACTTTTCGCGCGCGACCAACGCGTAGACCTAGAGACTCAGAGGCGTCAGACACGTCGCCGCTCCCCCCGTTAACGGGCGGCGCGTACGATCGGCATGATAGCGCGGGCCTCCAACTTGAAGCCGGAGTTTCTCACTGCTGCTGGGAGAAGAGAATCGACGAAGGCACGTGGGTGGGGCGGTCCCGAATAGAAGGACGGAGTGCTCCTTGTTAGACGGCGAGACGCGGGACGTGTAACTCAGAGGGTATACTTCTGCACACCTCTTTACAGAATGAGGTGGGACGGGAAGCTGTGACATGTAAGCCTGTCAAGGTTGCAGCAGTGGTTGGTTACAGCGACTTGGTCAGAGTCGAATGTGGCCGCCGAAGAGCCACTGCAGACAGCCACAGCATGGCTTCGTCGTTCTCCCTACGCAATGTTGTACCTACCAGTTGCCGTGGCGCTTCAAGTGTGTTCAACTTGGAGATAAGTGATTGGAGGCTAGACCACGACCTTGAAGAGGCGCAGGGTGGTGTGGGTGTTTCATTGTCGACCGATCTCCGTATTAACTCGGCGATTCAGAGCGTCTCTTCTTGTGTCTGAAACGATGAACGTGGGCAAGCGCGCCTCGGCCAAGGTCTACATCGACAACAGCAGGGCTGCGAGCGAGGACGCAGCCAGTTTGGCCTCGCCAGAGCCGTCCAAGCCGTCGCCCAAGACCGCCGCACGCAAGAGTCGTAGCATGACGCTACGACTCTCGCACGACATTTCGACCGAGCAGCTCTTGAGCGACCAACTTATCGATGGCAAAGTCGCGGACGGAGAGGACGATGAGGACGACGACGACGAAGCCAGCAAAGACCAGGCGCCGGCTGAGCAGGAGAAACCTCGCCACAAGACGAGGCGATCGAGCCACCGCAAGAGCTCATCCCACAGCGGATCCCGGTCGAAAAATGCACCACTGGCAGCTCAGCCGGAGGAAGACCAGGCGCCCAAGATGTACCGTATTGAGTCGCATTCGCATCTGAGCTCGCTGGACGCCAAGCACCTTGATAAGCAACAGCAGCTCGGTGCTGTCATCGAGCCGAAGAAGGGAGCGAACCGCGTTGCCCTCATGCCGTTAGCTGATGTCAATGCGGCGGCCTCTACTGCCACAGCAGTCTGCGCCAAGTGCCCAGCGAACAAGGACATGCCGCCACTGCACTGCGCGGCGTACTCGGGCCACGTCACTTGCCTCAGTCTGCTGCTAGACGATCCGACCATCGTGAACGCAACGGACACGACGGTCGCAGACGACAGCGTGCGCCCTTACTACCTGGACAAGAAGCGCCGCACACCGCTCTTCTACTCGTGTGCAGCGAACCGCGTCGAGTGCTGCGCGTTGCTTCTGCGGCGGCGCGTCGAGTGGCGCGACCTCGCGGACAAGCAGCTCGACACGCCCGTCCACGTGTGCTGCTTCTTCGGTTGGCACGGCTGCCTCCAGCACCTTCTAGACGCCGGTGCGGACCCACATGGCCGCAATGCCAAGGGCTTCAAGCCGTCTCACATCGCCAAGACGCGCGAGTGTCTCGAGCTACTGCTCTCGTACGGCGACGACTTCCAGCAGGGAGACAAACTTGGTCGCACACCGCTGTTCGTGGCTTGCGCTCGGGACCGGTCGGTCTGCGTCGAGTTCCTCTGCTCGTGGAACCATCAGACGCGGTCGTGGATGCTTGAGCAAGAGGACCAGCGTGGCGACCGGCCAATCCACGCGGCCGCATGCAACGGCAGTGACGCCTCGCTCGAGATCCTGTTGCGTTACGGGGCCGACCCGTTCATCCAGAACGCCAAGGGCATGACGCCCAAGAACCTCGCGACCACCAACAACCACCAGCGCTGCGTCGAGCTGCTGGCCAAGGCCGAACAGGATCTCACGAGCTCCAACGCGTGGTTTGCACCGGCCAACGCGGCTGGAACCTCGCTCGACGCGGAGATCAACCAAGCGAACGCTGCGCCGGCCACGGAAGACGGATGGATCGAGTGCTGGGACAGCGCGAGTTCACAACCGTTCTACTACAACAACCTCTCGGGCAAGTGCCAGTGGGAAGTGCCCGAGGGCTTCCAGCCGCGCCTGCTTGAGCTCATCCAGTCGAACGGCCAGCAGCAACAGCAGCAGCACGACGATGATGAGAACGGCGAGTACGTCTGGGTCAAGAAGAAGCGGCAGACAGTGTGTGTGGTCACAGGCAAAGAGTCCGAGTGGACAGCCGTCCAGGACCCGACGAGCAAGGCGATTTACTACAAGAACACGCGCACGGGCCAGTCTCAGTGGGAAGAGCCCGACGCCGTACAGCAGCTGCAGAGTGCGTCGGCGGCGCTGGCCTCGCAGCAAGCGACCAAGGTCTGGGACGAGCTCGAGAGTTCACGGACGGCGCTCGCCAAGGCTCTAGCAGCCGACAAGCAGCGGCAGTTGCAGGCCCAACAAGCAGCTCTCGAGGCCTACAAGCTCGAGATCCAGCGGCGGCGCGACGATATCCGCAAGAAGGAAGAACAGGCCAAGCTGCAGCAGCTGCTGCCGCGCTCGTCGTTCATCCGGCGCAAGAAGCAGTCGATGATGATGAAGATCAAAGGCTCGGGCGGCTCGGCGACGATGGCCCACGAGGACGAGGACAAGATGGAGCTCATTTGCCAGCGCGAGCCGTCGCTCGACATCTTCTTGAGTACCTATCTGCGGCTCCATGGCGTGCGCGACCTGCAGCTCTCAATTGAGAAGCGGTTCTTCAACTGCCTCTTCCACTACTACGTCGCCCTCGTGGACCCCGTGCAGGGCCAGGGACTGAGCAAGAGCCAATTCCGCACGGTGTTGCGTGACGCCGGCATCCTCCCGTCGTCGTTCGGCGCCAACAACAGCAGTTTCGGAAGTCTCCACCCTCCAGGAGGCTCGCACGCGGTTCCGACGCTCAAGCTCCACGTCGTAGACCTCATCTTCGCGCAGGCCACGCGGGTCGAGGCCATGGAAACGTCTCAGGCGCACGGCCTTCACGCCGGCGACGGCTCCTTTCTCGCGTCGAACGGGTCCCACGCCTCACTCGTCCACAGCGCGCAGCACCGCCAGGCAGCCGCACTCGGAGGTGCAGGCGAAAGCCAACTGGGCGTCGTGGGCTTCGTGGCCGCGATGCAGATCGTGCGGGAGCGTACGGTCGCGCTCGCGGAGGAACAGGGCGAGAACCAGCAGGCGCTCGAGATCGACGACGACGAAGAGTGGTTTCTCATGACCTTTGTGCTCCCGCTCACGGTGCGGCTCGGCGGGAAGCTGCTCACACAGATCCGCGAGTGCAAGGAGCTCGATCTGGAGTTGGCAGCGTCCTCGAAAATCCAGACGTTGCTGTCGCAGAACCGCCTCGCCTTCCAGCGCCTGCATCGCTACTACACGAGCCTCGAGCCCAACAAGCAGCTCAAGATGCTCACGTTCCGCGGGCTCGGCCAGTTGGCGCTCGACTTCTGCCTCGTACCACAGCACTTACCCATGCCGACGCTCCACCAGCTGTACGAGGCAGTGAATTGGGTCAGCGGGCACGCGCACACCGAGATCATCTCGTTCGAGAAGTTCCAGCAGCTTCTCGCGATCGTGGCCGTTCGGACGGCGGCCTCAAGAGCGACGCCAGGCTCAGCAGCGTCTCCCGAGACCGGCGAGCTCAGCGACGAGCGGGAAGCGTTCCTATTGGGGACACTCGTGGCATTCCTAAAGCAACTGGAGGCGTGTCCAGCGATCCACCGCGTTGCTTCGGCCACGCCTACAATGTCGCTGATGCATGACGGCGAGTCTGAATCCAACTCGGGGGTCAACCATGGGTCTGTGCCGTTCTTCTGCCTCATCTAAAAGATGCATTACACATGTACACTAACACCAGAGTCTCCTGCGTGGCCTACTTCTCGAGCTCGACGTGGTAGATGGGGTCGTGGGGCATGCCCCAGCACTTGAAGCCGAGGAAATGCGCCGAATAGCAGAGACCTTCGGTCTCGATGCCGTCGAAGCCTTCCATATCCCACTGCCCTCCGACGATGTAGTGGTGCGGGAAGATCACCCCCTGGCGGTGGACCTCGGCCCGCACGTACAGCATCGTGCCGCCCACCGAGTCCAGTGGCACGAAGTCGTTCGGTCCGTCACGGAACTGGGTCATGCGTTGGATGTGGAGGTCTCCAGGCACGAAGCCGTTGCGCTGCCCACGCAGACTGCCGGGACGTTTCGTACTTGAGAGAATAATAACGGTAGTACTTCGCGCCATTGAAGCGGATGATTTCAAACTCCTACTTACTTCACCTCCCTCACCCGCCCAGCCACAAAAGCGCAGAACATGCTCGGCCAAGCCGCGCCGCCGCCGACCACCAGCTACGAGTACGAGACGTCGGGCGCTGCCCGCTACACTCACGAAGTCGTCATGGGGATCTGCAACGCACAGTGTGACGATCGCGAGGGCCAGGTTCTCGCGTACTGCATGGAACTCGACCTGATCCCCGCGACCATGCTGTGCCCTAACTGTTGTGGTTCCATGACGATTATGCGCCGCGGGAAAGCGACGCACTCGTGGCGCTGCATGAAGCGTTCGTGCGACAAGTACTTGAGCGTTCGAGCGGGCACGATTTTCGAGGCCGCCAAGAAGCCGCTCTCCAAGCTCGTCCAGGTGCTTTTTTACATTGCGAATGACACACCGTCATC
>JAADVR010000291.1:0-38970 GCA_023335855.1 Pythium scleroteichum
AATGCTCATGATTCTAAAGTACAATCGTGATCTGTGGGACGTTTACACCGTCGAAGCCATTCGCCGCGAGGTGGAGTCGAATGAACGTGAATAATGCAATAATGAACTCAACAGAGATTTCGTTGCTGGAGTATTTCTGTATTTAAAATTTCCCACCCCTGTTGACGATCCGCTGTGTTCATCGAAAATCTTGATGAAAGCTTCTGCGGTAGCCAACGGGACAGGCGAGAGTCCTCTCAGATCGACGATGGCGAGATTTCTTCGTGTCAAGTTACTCAGGTTAGTTCGTGGGAGAAGGAGATCTGTCGTAGCGTACGTTGTGGTGTTGAGAAAACAAAGCGACGCTATGGGCATATGGATTTGCTGGGATGGTGGCACGGCCTTAATGTGCAGTGAAGTGATCCAGAGCGTGCGATCGTGAGGCGGAGAGGTAATGCGGGTGTGACGACTTCGGTTGTTCACGATTCGAATCACTCGCGTACTTGAAAAGGCCCCATCAAGTCTGTTCACATGTGATTCATACCACATTGCCACTTCAATGTCCGCTGGAAGATGCGCAAAACGTGCTTCGTAATCTGTAGTGGTGAGAACATATAAATGAGCATCTGGATATGATGTCGCCAAAAGACACTCGATCAGTGTTCGAAAGACTGTGCTTCGCGTCGTAAGCCGAACAAATATTGCGGCGCTAGATGGGCCTTGGCGCGCGTTCGTCTCACTGAGCGCGAAAAATGGAGCAAGTGCCGGGCGCGAGGCGGTAGAATTTGTGATGAAGTCGATCATGTGCGACCTTACTTCATCACAGAACTCGCTCTTGAGGCCCGTCGTCGGCATGGCGAACCTCACAGCTGACTCAACATGCTGGCAAAAGTCGAGTATTGTGTTCTGGGATGGCCGGTGGAACACTGCAGCCGACTCTGCCTTGTCGAAAACCGTAAGATTGAGAGCAATGACACCTGTCCTTTCATCCCAATCGAAACGGAGATCCCAGAGCAAATCCAACGGCCACTTGGGCTGGTTGTCAACAACCCGACTCGCTGGGAGAGATTGCTGTCTCGGGCTTTTATCCCAAGTACCGAAGGAGAATCCATGACATAGCGAGCGGTTCTGCATCAAGTTTGCGTGGGCAGCACGCATGGCCGGTGGCGCGAGGTTCGCGTATGAGATCAAGGCATTGTGGCAGACCTTAAACCGCACGCTGTCGAACTGGTGCAGATGCGTGGGCTGCAGCTGGAGGAGAGATAATAACCAGAAGGCCACGCTCACATCTTCAATTGTACCGACACCACGGATTCGATTTCCATTGCGGGCCACAAAGTGAACGATATCAGTTGACAGCACGTAGTGAGGTCCTGTCGCGAAAGGCGGGAGTGTGGATAGCGGATAAGCATCCGTCGACACGTAGTTCTTCTCACGCTGATCACGCAGCGGATGGAGTGTGGACGAAAACTGACTCGCCCAGACTTGGCCTGCGTAGAAGTGTCTGCTCGGCGTGGTATCACTTCGAAGCAACGCTACGAGTCGGTCGAGACGCACGTATGCGTCGTCGTCGGTGACCATGACATACTGGGCGCTCTGGATTCGAGTGGCCCACTGGAAGAACGCGAGGGTTTTGTCAACGAGGCGATAGTACGAGTCGACGCAATCCCCCAGTTCGTCTGTGAGCAAATCTCCGTAGACGTGCTTCTCGGTTGTCAGTGCGGCTCTCACTCGCTCGACGTAGCGGTGAGAAGTATCGGCAGTCGAAATGTTTGGATGACACGCTAGAAATACGACGCGTGCGTTAACTCGCCTGGCGAGCTCAGGATCCGCCCAGGTTTGACGAATGGCTTGGCGTTCACGGGAGCCCGAGAACAGCACGAACTTTGACTCCAACGACGAGGAAGCACTTGGAGCACTGGTGGTGGGGTCCAGCGTCTGGTGGCTGCAGCGCCCATCACAGCAACTCGTCGCTGGTATCGTTCACGATAGCGGACATGTCGCCCGCGGGATTCCCGTGGACTTGCCCTGGCGCTGCTCGCGGAAGAGTGAGCGCTAGCGCTCCAGCCAGCGTGGTGACGAGCGTGCTGAACCGCATACCATCAATGGTGACTCACGGGGCATACCCAACCACACGCGTCTGAGAGTTTCTTCGAATGGACGGATTCCGTTTTTTCGAAAGATTCCCCCATCATCTGCAACAAGGTGGATCCTGGTACTTATGTTTGGGCGACGAGAGCACCTACGAGAGTACTCCAGCGAAGAGAATACTGGTTGTGGTTCTCAACGATCACATATCCACTACATGTGATGTTGGGGCTGCCCCGCGAACCTCCATCGAAGTATAGTCGTGAGCTGGGCTTCTCCGTCGTCATTGCGGCGCTGAAGAGGGTGTGTAGGCGCCGCGCACAGGCGCTGGTAAAGGACTTGACCAAGCACACGAATACGAGAACACTGTTTCAAATCAAAGAACTCTGCTTTTCGGAAAGATTCTCCGATCAATTCCTATTGATGCGATTGCGGAGGCGTTCGACCAGTGACAACTCCTGGTGCTCTGGGCTGAGCGACGAAAGTGCCTCTGGGTGCCACGAGAATACTTCAGCGAAGGCTGTTGTGTTGGACACTGGTGCTACTTGTCGCATGGATTCGTACTGAGCGGATGACCCGGCAACGGAGGTAACGAGGCGCGCGCATTCGCGCAGCGAAGGCGACGAACCACAGTCAATGAAGGCCTTGGGGTCGAAGAGCCATCTCACTGTCGGCGTGTGTGGCCGTAGTAGATAGGGACTGCGCCAGCGAGATAGGCCGAGACGATTCCACTCGAGACGGAGCCTGGCACCTGGTACTCGTCCTCGACGATCAGCGCAAATTTTGCTCGGCGTAGCTCTTGGACCTCCTCATCCAACTTGAACGCACGTGCTTGTGCACATCGCGCAACGGTGACATCCACGTGTTCATCTCGTAAAGCAGAGAGAAGAGACTTCGCGATCGACCGAGCCACGATCCCTGGTGAGCTGCAGTTGAGAAAGGCTACAACGGCTGGCCAAGTGGTGTCGGCCTGGGAGGGGCGAAGTAAAGTGAGTGGACTCCCTGTTCGTCGTCTTGCGAAAGACCACGATGCAACCGGTATGTATATGCCAGATGAGGATGATGACACAGAGGAGATCAGTATCGAAGAAATCGGTAGCCGTGGAACGGTAGGAGATTGGTACTTATCGTCCGACAGCACGAGAGCTCTCACAGTGCTGGAGAAGCGTGCCACCCAATCGAGGTCCTCGAAGTCGCGAGATGTCCCGACAACTATACATGGTTAGATTGATGGAAATCGAGAATTTCGCTCACGCTCGTCAAGCACAAACACGTGAGCATCTGGATAAATCCCCGCCATCAGACACTCGACAAATGTGCGCGACCAAAGGGCTCTTGGCATCAGCACAACAAAGACAGCAGATCCAGTTTCCCCATGCCGAAGGTTCGCTCGAGCCAGGGCGAAGATATGCCTCGAATGCGGATCTTCGATCGCAGCAGAAGCAAGGAAATCTGCCAGCAGCGATCGGAGCTGGTAACAGTACTCTCGAGTGAAGACCGTAGTAGGCATAGCTCGTTGCGCACGCTTTAGGACAAAGACGCAGAGCGATGCGAAAGTGTCTGTGGCAGGTGTGAAGATCACCGAGACAGACTCGTTTGGCTCCGCTGAGAGCGTGATGGCGACTTTGAAAAGAGCTGTCACGGGGTCGACAAGGAGCTCCCAGTCGTGGTGTATTGTCTTCATTTCGCGGCCCGATCCTGTCAAAAGCGAGTCTCGAAGAACCAAATGAGGTCCACGTTTATCCCAGTCTGCGAAGGAGAACCCATCGCAGAACGCACGACGGCAGAGACGATTTGCGTAGATGCGCCGCATGGCGAGTCGGGAAATATCCGCATACGCGATAAGCTGATTGTGGCAGAGTGTGAAGCGGATGTTGTCAAACTGCGGGAGGTGCGTCGGCTGCACACCCACGAGAGCGAGCAGCCAGAGGCCAAGAGTGGCGTCTTCCAGCGTTCCTAGTCCCTGGATCTCATTCCGATTGCGGGACAGAAACTCAACCAAGTCGATTGAAAGGATGTAGTGAGCTCCAGACGCGCAACGTCGGCTTCTCGCGAAGAGTGTAGTGGTCACGCGACAAAAAATTCTTCTCCTTGGGGTCTCGGAGAGCAAGGATGGGAATCTTGAATTGAGTCTGGACCACTTGTCCTGCGTAGAAACGGTGGCGCGGCGTTTCCGCGCTCAGCAAGAACTGTACCAACGCATCGAGATCGACGTAGACGTCGTCGTCCACGATCATGGTCTAGAGGAGACTCGAATGAGCTTGTTGTACCCATCTTGCTAGCCCTTTAAACTTGTCCACGAGCATCCAGTACGAGTCTTGGCACTGGAGCTCATCCGCCAGCATGTCTCCATAGGTCGCACGCTCGTTGTCAAACGCTCGACGCCACTGGTCACGCTGGCGATAATCGACACTTGAGTAATCGGGACTGCACGTGACGAAGACCACGTAGACTTCGCGCGGTCGAGTCTCTGGCTTGGCCCACGCCTGGCGGATGACTTCGCGACTCGCAAAGCCATGTAAGGCAGTCGACTTCACAGCCACCAGTATTCGAGTGCTGTCAGGTATACGAGGACGCGTGATGGTCGCATTCGACTGCTGGCCGTGAGACCACCGACTCAAAAAATCGCTTTCTTCATGAGACTCGTCTCTGTCGCATGCAGTAGGGATGACGCGGATATCCACTGGAGACCCTTGAATGGCCGCGGCCGCGGCAGCAGCCCCAGAACCGCAAGTATGCCAACGCGCATTGGCCAAGAATCTGTTGAGGATCTGCAGGGTGCTGATTGGCGAATTTGCGATCTTTCCAGTTTTGGCGAGTTTAGCAGCTCAAAATACAGCTCTTCATGCTGCTGCGCTGGCTCGTAGTCGCGGCGGTGCTGCTGCGGCTGTGGGTCGTCGTGCAAAGCGACAGTGTCACGCTCTCGCTGCCAGAGTGGACCGTCGCTCTCAATGCCCGCAGTCGGTCGTCTCCACCGACACGGCCACGACCCCGAGTCAACGACGAGACGCTGTTGGGCTGGGCGCAGCGCGTGCGTGGACACCACGACAACGACTCCGCGTTGCCACCGCCTCTTCGTGATCCCTTCATTGTGGTCGGCGCCAAGACGAGCGTTGTCCACGGCTTCGCACGTCGCCAGACCATCCGCCAGACATGGGCGAGCGCGCCATTCTTGCCCCCAAATGTTCGTGTCGTATTTCTCGGCTGCGAGTCAGATCTCTCTGGCTACACGGCAGCAAAGCAAAACCTACTACGTGAGGCCATCGCGTTGGAGCGGAGTGTATTTGGTGACGTGCTCACGAGCGAGTTGCAGCAGTGCGAAGACTCGTTCGCAAGACTGGCCGACAAAGTCCGGGCATTCTTCCACTGGGTAGCATCATCCCACCAGTCGCTCTCCTACGCGATGGTGATCGACGACGACGTATACCTCCGACTAGATCGCCTTGTGGATCTACTTGAGCGTAAAACAACGCCAAGGAGGCGCTTCTTCGGAGGGAACTCGGCTTCTAGTGAGTACCGCGGACTCGCTGAGCCAATTCGCAATCCTCGCGATAAATATTTTATTGCCAAAGACGCGTATCCGATGCGCGATCTACCGCCGTTTCTTACCGGTGCACATTACATTTTGTCGGGCGACCTGGTACGGTTCGTGTCCAAAAACTTTCTTCGACTGCGAGGACTCGGTGCCGTGGACGACGTCACTGTAGGATTGTGGCTGTTCATGACGCTTGGAGTTCGACCAACATTTATTGATGAGTTGCACGTACTGCGCAGCACCAAAAATTGCGAGGACAGCTTCATCTCGCTGGCTGATTTAACGACAAGTGCAACACAACATATTCACAATAACTTGTTGCGCGGGAGCCGAGCGTGTCACGACTTCGAGTTGGTGCATTGGATGAAGACAGTTCGTGGTATCATCGCGTCTTCAACTGAAACGGAAGGTTCCGCACAACTCGCCCTCTTCTGGGACTTTCAATATCTTGACGATGCAAATCGTATTCAATTTCTGATCCGACTTGCAGTGGGCGACCAAGCGTTCGAGTTTGTGTTCATTCCGTCCAATAGTCGAGTCAGTAGCGGTTTCTGTGGTCGTGTAAGCTCTCTGCTACAGGAGAAACTCTACCTGACAGTAGATGATGAAGTCTGCGAGCGTCACTGTCAGATACTAGCTTCAGCCGTGACGGACGCTGTAAATGAGTCACCGGCATTAAACGCATTGTTGGCTCTCGTTCGTCACAATCTCGGACTCCAGGGAATTGAAGAAGCCCAAGCAAAGCGTGTTCGCGAATTTGTAGCAACAAGTGCTTTTGTCCACGGTCTTGAGGATTCGAGAACCTTTGTAGTTGTGCTGTCCCGCCGAGTTCAACGAGTTCGAGTGATGATCGAGTGTCTATTTGTCGATGTCAATCCAGACAAACAGGTATTAGTAGTTTATGAGGACGAGGTAAGTATCTTCACTCGCGTCGATGTCTTCATTGCATCTCGAAGTACGAGCGACGACGATTTCAAGGCCGCACGCTGGGGCAGTGCATCCGTCATTATTCTGGATCTCGTTGCAAATCTGCAGTACCGCAATATGGCTGTTGATGACCATCGCATTGTGACCTTCTCAACCATTGATAACGGAGCGGAATCAACGCGAAGTGAGGTCGTCGTACCTCCCGTGTCGATCCTTTTTGTGAACTCCATCCGTTACACACCTAGAGATCTTCTTCATGCACGACGAAAGAATGAACCGGCATTCAAGAGGGTGGCAGTGGCAGCCGTTGGCTGCGTTGTCGACAGCGGCAATTTCGAGCTCAATGAGTTAACCGAGCACTTCCGACGGTCTTTGCATGTCGACATCATCGACGTTTGCCAAGAGAGTCTTCTGGGGCGATTTGTTGTGGATGAATCTGTTGCGCTCCTGAAGAACTACCGCTTTGCGCTCATCCAGAACGAAAATCCAACCACTCCTTTCAGCGGCGTGGATATTCAGCTAACAATCGCATTCCTTGCTGGCACAGTTCCGATTTACAGTGGTCAGCTAGGAAGGGTACCGAAATTATTCAACCAAGCCGCTTTTGTTCGGTGCGGAGACTCTATGGTTGCTGAAGCCTGTGTTGGTCATGTCATGGAAATACAAAGCTCCCCCGAGCAATACGCACAATTATTATCGGCATCTCCAATTGAAGACATGAAGGCCTTTCAAAACGCATTCTCGTGGCATCCGGACACCCAAGGGGCTGCCATGTCGGCCGGTGTTCAAAGACTGAGCAGCAAACTGCACCAACTCCTGGACATGTAGGCTAGGGATCTCCCCAAAGTGAACATGTTGTATTATCTACGTTTACGTTTACAGCTATCGCTGGGTCAGCATATGCGCCTTGACCTGATTGCTTGCAAGAGTGATATCCGTCGAGCCTTCCCTAATCTCCAGATCGCTGACGATGGAAGGGTGCCACGAAAATGCTTCAATGAAAGCTGAATGGTTAACAACCGGAGCTTCCAACCTCATTGCATGGTAGTCGGATGGAGAAAAGTGGATTCGCTGAACTTCGTCAGCACACTCCCTCAGAGACTCAAACCTCCCACAATCAATGAAAGCTTTTGGATTGAACAATTTCCTCACCGTCGCTGAGTGGCCATGGAAAATCGGAACACTTCCAGCCAAGAACGCAGTTACGATCTTTTCAGTCAAGTACCCAGGCACGGTCGCGGTGTTCTCAAACGCGATCACAAACTTGTACTGGCGGTACATATCGACGGCATCGTCGCTGTAGAAGTTGGACTGGCGAGAGGCACGCCGACTTTCATCGGGTTCGCGGCGAGAGCCTTGGCATATACCGAGTGCATCAACTGGCTCGATGGTATTGAGTAGATCGAACATATACTCTCGCGTGGATCGCTCACAGTTTGCGTAGAGATACGCGCAGAAGCGTCTCTGGGAGCTGTCGTCGTAGTGTGGTGCCGCTGGCGCAAGCAACTGGCTCGGGTAATGTCGAACCATTTCTCCAAATATGCTTGACACGAACGGAATGTACACATGTTTAGTGTGCTGAGGTGACGAAACAGTTGAGAGAAGCGTCACCCTCGCGTCAAGTTTGTGTGGAGGCCACGCTTCTCCAGACACCATTACGAGCTGACTAGTTGGCCCGTACTTGCTAACGAAGAATGTGCCGGTGGGCAAGCGAGCGCTCCCTTCGATGGCTTGTAAAAAGGACCTTCCGTCGTCCAATATAGAGAACACGAACAAGTCGGGTGGGGGCGAGTGAGGGAGGAGATCGGCCTCGTTCAAGACAACAATGTGATGATCGTTGTAGGTGCTCACAAATAGACACTCTATCAGCACTCTCGAATAAGCGCCAGCTGGGGACAGTGCAACGGTGATGACAGGCGATGAGGTACCACTAATCTCGTCTATTTCATCACGTGCGAGATTGTGGCGCACGATCTCCGTTTTCGCCCTGAGCGAGAGAAGATCATTTGATGGGTTGGCAAGAAACGCCTGGAGGAGGTGTCGGTGGTGGGCGCAGAACTGCAATCCTTTCGAAATGGCAAACTTGACGTGTAATAGGTCGAGCAGACGGGGGCAAAAAACTTGTGCGTAGGGCCCTGCTGAGGGCACGTAGACGAGTGTTTCACGCCGATTTCCAACCGAGACGTCCACTTGGATGTGCAGAGAAGATGAAACGGGATCGTGCTGAAGATCCCAGTAGAATTTTACAAATGGAGGTGGATCATGGTTGCTTGGAACTGTCGATGAAGCAGAATGTTGAGCAAGTCGAGTCCATCCGTCACGGGAGAAATTCTTACAGAACGGTGCGCCGTCGAGAACATTGGTGTGGATTTGGTGAAGCCCATTTTGAGAGATGCGAGCGACAGAGAGAAGCTCACCAGAGCACTGCTCGCCGCGCAGTACCTGAAAGCTATCCAAAAAGACTGGATGCACTTGCAAGGCGAGCATCCAAAGAGCCATCGTGATATCATCGAGACCGCTGAACCCGACCAGATCATCTCGATTGCTCGAAATAAACTCTACGATGTCGTGGGAAACGATGTAGTGGGCGCGGTCCACGTACGGCGGCAGCTCAGACATCGGGTACGCGTCAAACGAGAGGAAAAGCGGACTTTCAGGATCTCGATCTGTTGGACTAGGCTCTCGCTGGCCTTCGCTACCGGCGTAGAGACCGTCTGAAGGGAGGTCGCCTGAATCGAGGAGGGATACGAGGCCGTCTAGGCGAACGTACACGTCTTCTTCGGTCATCAACAGAAACTTTGGAGCTCGTGGCAAGGTCGTGGACTCGATGAAGTGCATGAACTCCACTGTCTTGGCGACGCGCCCTCCCGGCGAGTCGCTGCATCGGAGCTCTTCTGTCAGGAGATCGCGATACGTTGCCTTCTCCAACTCAATCGACTCCTTGGCTCGCGCTTGTTCTGGCTGCGTGAGCGCGGACAAGTCGGGCTGGCATCCGACGAACCAAACGCGCACGCCCAGACAACGAGTGAGGTCGGCGCGGGCCCAGGTTTGCCGAATGGTTTCGCGTGCGGCCGCCCCTTTCAAAACGTTGGTATTGACTCCGACGACGAGAATCTCGCTGGAGGTGGTGTTTCCGCTTGCCTGTGTGGAATGGATCTCGGCCACGCGTGGCTCTGTTCCTACGTGCATCGCCGAGTCAGCTTCGAGGGCCACTGTGACGTGCTCTCCGTCGGCAGAGACGCTGCCTACGGACGCCAGCAGCGTCGCGGCCAGCGACCACACCCAGAGCATGCGCATCGTGACTTGACGCTTTGTGGACTGGAAGCGTCGAAAGATCGCAGGACATCAGATTGGCCGGAATTTGGAAGCTTCAACATCAGCTAGGTAACTAGCCTAGCCTCGCTCTGGTTGGTCCATCTCTCAATATGGGTCTCTCGTGCTGCCGTGGTGATATGCGAATCTATGGCGCTTCGCGAACTTCACAGACCATTTAATGGTGGACATCTCTAAGATTTGGAGTGGAATTATATTGGACCGATTCCCGCAGCCATTTGGAAGGAGTCATTTCCATTATTCGCTGCGAAAACAAGATTATGGCCATATTATTCATTAAATGAATATGAACATCGTTCCAACCGATCATAGCGTTCTGGGACCGTCTCCCTCACAAGATCATGATGACCAACAGTGCTGGTGTTGTCGCCGAGACCGTGTTGTCGGCCTGGGCGCGTGTACTCAGGAAGCATCCGAGGCCAATTGCAAAACTGTCGTTCCGCGCTCTCCTTCTCAGAGGCGCCGCGTCAACACGAAGGCACTTGATGGGTAGATGAAAGGATCCAGAGTGAGTCTGGATCCGCGGTCTCTTTTCTCTGAGCTTTAGACTACGTTTTAGACCGCGGTACTAGTATACAAACAAGCAGTATAAAGTTGGGCCTCTCGTCCGGGATGGTGACCCATCCTGGAGACCGCGGCACGTGCCCGCGGTCAGGCCATCTCTGGACCTTGTGTCCAGAGATGCCTTAGTCGCGGGAAGCCCTGGCGATACTTGTCCACGATGGCCGCCGCGAACCACGTAAACGATAGCTTGAGACAAACTACTGGCACCTGTACCGAGTACTTTCTCGAAGTTGGTGTCGCTAGCATACCTCCAGTGCGGCAAAATCCTGGCAGCATGGGATATGCCAGGCAGTCGACCGTAGCTGCAACCTGCAGCCATGGAAGATCAGATCTAGTTTTTCATTGGCGGCATGTAAACTATCAACTTGGCGAGATAGTTTCTCCCAGGAGTAGGTGTTGGAGGCGATCACCTATGAGAATGTCCCCTTCAAGTCCCATCTCAGCCACCGCGGGATGCCACGAAAACGCCTCGACAAAAGCTGTTTTGTTCACGACAGGGGGCTGTTTCCGCACTGACGCGTAGAGAGAAGGCATGCAATGAAGTTGCTCCACGTACTTAACACATGCCTCGACGGACTCGAATTTCCCGCAGTGAACGAATGCTTCAGGATTGAACAATCTGCTGACGGCTTGCGAGTCTCCGTAGTAAATGGGGATGCTGCCGGCAACAAACGCCATCGCTATTCGCTCGTTGACTTGGTACGCTCCATTTGTGTCAGCATCGTCAAAAGCAACAACGAACTTATATCGGCGGTAGACTTCGATCATATCGTCCATTAACGTTGGAGATCGACCAGAAGTGGGGCTGGTTTCTTCTGAAGTCGACTGAAATTGATGGCACGTTCCGAGCGAGTCCACATCGTCAATATCGCGAAGGAGACTTATCACTCGTTTGAGGATGGGCGAGTCACACTTGGCGTAGTTTGACACACAAAACGAACGAGGTTGTGCATCGATGGGAACGGGCACGCCAATCAAACTGATAGGAGAGTGGTTGATGGAGCCACCGAACGCAGCGGACGCTTGTGGGAGTGGGACATGGCGATGCGAGTGAAGTGGTACGAATGCCGAGCCGATTAAAATCACATCACCGAGGATGCCTGGTGGAGCCGATGAGAGCTCTCCTTCTGTGCGCAGCAAGATTAATCGGGAATGCCGATGTCTGTACTCCGCAACGATATTTTGAACAATCTCGAAGTGCTGATTCATTACAACGACGACATCTGGAATGTTTGAGTGAGTCTTCGCCTTGTCGACGAAGTCGACGTGGTTATCACGGTATGCAAGCGCCATCAAACATTCAACCACGACATGTTCCGCGCGATTGATGGAGCCAATCGTCAACACCTTCACTACGGGTTTCGGCCTTTCCATAACATCGTCCGAGGCATCTTGCGCCAGATTGTGGCGTGCGAGGGTCAACAGAGGTCGCGGCGAAGGCTTCGTCAAGTCGTGCTCACGAAGGAAATTCAATAGAAGGTTTCTATGTTTCCGGCAGAAGTTGGTGCCCACCACAATGGAGAGCTTGGCTTCCATTAGAGGCAGGAGTTTCGCGCAGAATCCTGATTTGTAAGGAACGGCCGCGGGGAAGTACGGCAACTGCACGCTCTGGTTTGCAACTGTGACCTTGACGAGAATTTGCAACAGAGAAGTACTCTGATCCAATTCAAGGTCCCAATCGAATCTGACGTCACCTTTGTCCTCTACACCCTCTTCCTCGCTGAACTCTGCAAACGTGATAGTTTGATAGTCGCGAAGCCACTTCTTCATGTTGAACGCAGAGCACAGGCTTCCTGACAAGACCAAGGATGAGTGAGCTTCACGAATAGCCAACGGCGACAAGTCGGCGTAAGATATTAAATCTTCCGTGCAGTTCCACGAGCGCAAAATCTGGAACGTTGCGATGTACCGAGGTTGTATCCCGTTTAGCGCGAGCACCCAGAACGCCATCGTGGCGTCGTCCAGGCCTTGCAGTCCACGGAGCTTTCGTCGATTGCGCGCTACGAACCGCACGATGTCTCGTGACAGGACATAGTGCGCGCCAGCGACAAACCGCGGCAGCTCTTTCATCGGGTAGACGTCTCGTGGGAGGAAGTACCGACTCTCGGCGTGGCGGATCGCAAAGGTTGGCTTCAAGTGAGCCACGTTGTTGCCTCCATAAAATTGTTTCGCGGGGATTTGATCCGATCGAAGTAGTGTTACCAGCCGGTCCAATCGAATGTACACGTCGTCGTCCACGATCATCGCGTACGAAGACGTCGGGAACGTATCGTCGGCGTACGACAGGAATGCAAGGATCTTATCGACAAGCGTGAAGAATGAGTCCATGCACTGCAGCTCAGCAGTCAGGAAGTCTCCATACTCTGCCTTTTCCTGTTCAATCAATTCGATCCCAGCCCTCCTGGCACCGGCTTCCAGCGGAGACAAGTCTGGCTCGCACCCAAGGAAGACAGTCCGCACGCCCAGACGCTCGGCGTCGACGCGCCCGCCCCACGTCTGCCGGATCGCTTGCCGCGCCTCGAGCCCTCGCAGCACTCGCGTCTTCACGCCGATGACGAGAAATACATCCGGCGGGCGAGCGGCGGCTGGCTCAGGGGCAGCAACGCCAACAGGAGCTCTTCGTGGCGGCAGCAGATCCAGCGGATGAGACCGCGCGTGGACCTCCCCGACAGAGCGGCGTCCGAGCGGACACAGCGCGGACGCGAGCGCGAGCGCCGCCACCAGAACTAGCGAGCCGAAGGACGAGCGCCAGCCCATGTTGTTGTCAGGCCATTTGCACACTGGAGAAAAAAAATCGAAGAAATCTTAAAGAAGCTAGGCCAATGCGAGGCTAGTTCCCGGTCCGAATTTGGACGGGCCAGTGGATCGGCGAGGGGCCGACGCATCTCTCGCATGGCACGCGCGCTGCTGCTGCTACTGGTGCTGGGCAAGGCGCTGGCTCCGCTCCACGCAACCGCGTCGCTCGCGTTCCACCGCCGCGAGCACGAGCGGCTCCTGGCTGAGCAGGCGGCGCTCACGAAGCAGATCATCGAGACCCAAGTGCAGCTGCAGCTTCTCGAGGCGCAGATCGAGAGCGAGAGGCAGACGTACGAAGACGTGCATCTCAAGACGGCTGTCCAGAGCGCGCTCCCGTCCCCACGTGGCGGGGTGTCGCGGCCGCTCACGTGCCAAGGCTGGAAGCAGACCAGTCGCTGTCTTCACGACGGAGGGCGACGACCCGCCCTGGACAAGCCTTGTTCCACGGTCATGAACGGCGGCGCAGCGGGCTATTGCGAGGTCAAAGACGAATCAACGGGCGAGTTCTTCAAGGTTATGCGCGCCAACTGCCCCAGCGTGAGTCTCACAGCGAGCTTCAGCTGCGATCTCGCGCCCCAGTTTGCCAATTTCCCGGCTGAGATCGAGCGACTCGTCGCAGAGGAAGTCGCCGTTGCGTCGAGCGAGGTCCCAATGGTAGAAGTTGAGTCGAAAGGCATACTTCTCGTCGTGCTCTCCTTTCAAATCAGCCAAGCCGTGCGGTTGGTTCGCACGCTGCGCTCGCTCGGGTGCGCTCTCCCTATTGAAATCTGGTTTTTTCAAGAAGAGATGGCGACTCGTGCGCAGAAATCGCAATGGCCCGTTGCCGTCGACGCGCTCGTTGCGGTTTCAGATGCGTCTACGAAGCTTCGGCCTTTCATTTCACTCGAGTACTCTCCACATGCGGTGCATCACGCAAAGATCCACGCAATCATCCACAGTGATTTCTCCAACGTTCTCTTCCTCGATGTCGCTGTGGCTCCGTTGCGCGATCCCACTTATTTATTCACGCAAACAGAGTTCCAGACTAGAGGTGCGCTGTTCTGGCCTGACCTCTTCCACCCTGACACGACCGAGAGCCACATTGAACCCTCGTCACTATTGTGGGAGCTGCTCGACATGCCATTCTTGAGAATGTTTGAACAAGATGACCGTCAACTCTTGATCAACCGCGACTTCCCCGGTGTACGAGCTGCTCTCCGAGTAGCCAAGTTCGTCGTGACTCACCAACCCAACTTATTCACACGGCTCAATTTGGTTGGACGGCAAAAGGATTTCACCCGGCTAGCGTGGTTGAAGACAAGCATACCGTTCCACATGACTAGGATCCCACCAGGTCTCGGAGGATCGCTTCTACCAGGTGGTTCCTTTTGCGGAACTCATATCGTCCAACACGATTCGAATGGCGAAGCCGTCTTTCTTCATCAGCTAGAACCGAGCGGCGCGTCTCCCATCACGCACGTCCAGGTGGTGGATTGGGAGGAAAATGACGCGAAGGACAGACTTACTCAGCAGAACATTCTCTCTCAGTTCAATGTGCGCTCCTTTCAGCCCATAGAGAGCAAGACGACTACTTGTTATGCCCACGTTTGGAGGCCTGACGAGCAGAAAAGGTTTGCGACGAAGGAGTGGGTACTTTAGACACCAACAACGGGCGTGGTAATCGTAGTATTTGCATCATTCCCACTTAGTTCTGTCCCTTGTCTTGTTAAACAATACATTGCCGAAGAGGTTGAATCATTCGTTCGTGCCATCCTGGACTGTACTAGTATGTTTCGCAGACTACACTAGTCTGCGATCGGAGAGCAAAGATATGTACGTCCCGGGCTCAAGAAAGCGCGTCCAAGAGCGCACCAAATCCTGTCTCAGAAGGTGAGCGTTTTGATTTCCACCCGCCAAGACCACCGCCTCCTGAGCTGCTCCAACTCTGCGCGCCTGTTCCATCATGATCGTCTTTCATCCCGTCCGTTCGTATTCGTAGCCAACGCGTGGACTTGCCGTTGGCGAAATCAAACTCCTGAACGTGGTACGTGTGAACGCGCAGCAGCGGCTCCGGCGTGGAGCTACCGTCACTTTGGTCGCCGTAGTTCTCAACGTCTTCAATGTGGTGAAACGAGAACGCGCTGAAGACGGTGATGCAAAATTGGCTTGGGTTGGTGCTAGACACGTCGACCTCTATTGGGTGGCCACGAGCCTCAGCTGGCCGGATGATCATTGATGGATTCCCCAACAAGGAGTGAACCACAAAGTACGAGTCTCCTCCGCTGATCGTCCGAGCGCACGCTTGGAGCAATGCACTTACTGCACGCACACGTTCTTCCTGCGCGCTCGCGAACTTCTTGATGCACGTATCCAGGACTTCAAAAATATTCTCCAGTCCGTTGTTTTCGTCGCCGCCTCCGTAGAGCACATTGTTTATCAGGAACAGTTCTGGGAGGATGTCGCGCAAGGTTTGCTCTATCGTGATCGGGCGAGGTCTCGGCAAGAAGATCTGTCGGAACGTCGCGCTGTACTTGGACAGGATGGAAAGATAGTCAGGACGTGTTCGGGCCAAAGCAGCCTTTTTGCGAATTTTCTGCTGGTCGTGCGGATGAATCTCCCAGAGCAGTGGGTCTGTGTCTTGCAAGTACTTGACGCTACCGTACTGGTGATATAAAGAGCTATCGATCGTAGATTGAGACACTGATCCAGTGGAAGCACGATTTTCGTCATCTGCAGAGGATGCTGACGATGAGGGGGATCGTAAACGATAGAATGGCAATTTCTTCTTTCGTGTAGGAGAGGACGAGGCAGTCGACGATGAGGATTGAGTTACGGAGTTAGACGATCCTGACGCGGAGGAGTTGGCGCTGAGGTGGCAATAGAAAGACGCACGATTGATGGCAGTTATCCATGCTCCAATAGCATCTTCCGAGTCCTGAACGACTCTTAGAACGCACGACTTGCGCCTACGTCGCAACCGAGTAGAGTTAGGTTGAGTCACTTTCCATGTCAACAAAAATTGTTCTTACGGATGCACCTGGCTGGTCATCCGGTTCGAAAACTTGATCATTTGCAAACTTTGAGCTCCGCTCGAGGCACAAATAGTAAAGGTCATACTTTGGTCACCTTTCCCACGCAACACGTGGGCGTGATCGAGAATGATCGCTCCTCGTGGAATCCCTTCGCTCTCCGACGCAAAGTAGAAAAGACGATTCCCTTTTAACTCGAAGTACCGCGGCTGCCACGAGTTCAAACCGTTTTTCTTCTTGAGCCAGCCTGTCTTGTCCGGAGGAACACGATGGAGTGAATCATCGTCCTTACCACATCCATTGTGAAGGTGCAAATGTTCACCACCACTACTAGAGAATCCCACTAGGCTGTGGGGCTCGGTTCCGGAGCCAGAGTGGGAATGGAGTGATGAGAACGAAAGCATCGACAGCGAGAGTGGTAAGGCTGACACTGTATCCCCATCTTCTTGTGCCGTGTGAGATTGAGTGGACGCGCGCTCATCTTCGCGATGTTCCTCATCAGCAACCACTGTGCTTACCGAGCTATTGCTTGCTACAGCTCTTCTGTCGCTTGCGAACGTACTCTCTGGAAGACTGATATTTAGATGTGTCTCTGTCTCGAGTTGTACCATGGTCGCTGGCCTCAGTGCCTCCTGGTCAGTCGTGGTTGAGACGAGCTCAGCGACAAGCGCATCTGGTACATCAAGAGGCAGGGTTGCGGCACGCTGAGTGTCGGTGTCGTCGCAGGTTTCTTCACCACAAGTGTCAAACAGCGGATTCAAACGGACTCCAGCCGACGCGGCGGCCCCCAAAACTGCAGTGGTAGCGCGCGGCCCACACTCTAGCGGCGCCTTTCTCACTTCCTCCGCGATTGCGTCGTCTATGGCCTGCGCGATATTTGCGTGCTCGCTGGTCAGCTCACCAGACCGAGTTAGAGGGATTGAGACTGTCACCGCCCATAGTTGCCGACCAATCCACTGCAACGACACGTCCGGATTGAAACGACTAGTAGCAGACCCAGTGGTCGTGGTTGTAGCACCCCCGTTTGATGAAGATGGGCGACTCGAAATTACTCGAGCGATTCGGGCAATGACCTCAGCTCCTTTCTCCATCGACCAGCACGTCATGGACCCCTTGAAGTAGTTGTCTTCCACGTACCAGCGCTCAACATGGGCATGGTCGGGCCAGAGAAGGTCACCAGGGTATCCTCGCTTGGTTCGTTCGTTGAGTTCCATGAGCAAGCGTTCAGGGGATACTGAGACAGTCAAGTGAGAGGAGGACGATTGGCGATGTTCTATAGTTCTCACATCAGTGCCAGAAGTTGCATTCGACTGAGGCGACTGTGCCATTGACGTCAAAGATCCGAACGAGGGACTCGAGCCTGATGCTCCAGGGGACGGCGTCGACTTTGCGCCGATTGGGCTTGGTGCTGAAAACCGCTCCTTGATCTTGAGAAATTGGTCGCGTAACGATGAACAATTTTCATGGGGGATTGGTGACGTTGCCGATACGACAAGAGCAAAGTCTCGGGTTTTATGGCGTTGATGTTGTTGTTGTTGCTGCTGCTGCTGGTGAATGTTGTCTGCGGTTGGTGACCGCAGTAACCTGCGCTGGGATTGAGGCTGTGGGGGAACTGGTGGGGGAGTTCCACTCCCTCCGTTCACGCTAAGTGAGCGAGCGATTGTTGAGCTGCTGCCGAGTTGGTGAAGTTTGTTGTTGTTGCTCTTTCGTCGGACCTGGCCAGCACTTTCATGTTCCTCTGACACAGGCAGCGCGCCTCCGGGAGCTTGAGGTGTAGTTGGATGCATGCTCGTCGAGGCAGTCATGAGAGGAGATCCGGGAGGAGAGGATAAAGATGAGGCCCCAAACGATGGTCGCCGTGGCAAACTGAACATGGTGCCGCCTTTGAACCCGGAACGCGACGTCGTCATGGCGTGTCGCCCATGGGCCGGCTTAAATACCTCGCGTTGTCGTGCGCACTTCGCACACCCTTCATGAGACGTGTGAAGTAGCCATTTCTCCTTCGGCACTAAAAATAGGGAACTTGCACTGACATCATGAGCTTTGGTGCGGCGAAACCTCCACACGCATTTCACAACGAGCAACCGATGCATCTGGACTTATTGAGCTGCGCATGAGATGAACATGACGATGGGGCATGGCGTAGCAGTCGTTAGACCCGACACCCACTTATATATTGAATTACTTACACTATTGGTGACATCGGCTCGACAGCAGCACGTGACTGAGATGGCGGAGATAAGGGCCCCGAGGGCTGAGGACTCGGGCCCTGTGATACGGATGACTGCGCTTGATGCCAGTCGATGAGTGCTCGAAAGTACCGGTGTAGCGAGGCCATCTCTTCAGTCTCTTCACTTCCAGACTCTAGGCGTTGAAGATACGTGGTCACTAGTCCTACAATGGTCTCCATCCGCGTCGATTGCATCTTTGCATCGAGTGCTGAGACCAAGAACGAATGAATTACGTCTGCGTGGGCTTCGCGGATCTTGAACGCACGCATCTCCGCGTGAAGCACTGGCTGTCGATCCACACAACAGAATTGGCCACTCATTCTCTCACGACCGGTGTGCGTTTCAAAGAATGCTTACCCGGAGCGCGTCGACCCAAGCTCGCTTGGACTTCTTGTTCTTTGCATCTCGCTCATCTTCCATGAGAATACCTCGCGCATACGCTTCCTCCACGAGTTCCCGGAAGGTCAACATCTTTAATGGCTTCCCTAGTCCGGTAGGTGAGTACGTTGAGATGAGCTCGCGGTCCGTGACTTTAATCTTCGCCACCACTTCAGACGGCAGCGGGGGCACGTCGATCCCGTGAGCTTCGGCGAGAGCGACGAGTTCCTCCAGCTCCAGCAACGACAGAAACGAGTCGATCGAGAAGAACCGCCGTCCAAACGCGTAGCCGTCGACCACGGGCCCAAAGACCTGCTTGCGGCAGAGCTCCATGTGTTTACGTTGCGTGTCGAGCGGCCCGCGGCCATTGAGCGTGGTCTCTGGGGTGGCGGCGTCCGGCGCGACAACGGACCATGCGACGAGCAACTCCGAGGCTAGGAACTGGACGCGGATGGGCACCTCGGCCGCGACGAGGCAGGGGAAGCCGCGCGCCGCGACAGCCTCGTGCATCTCGTGCTCGTACTCGCTCTGCAGCCGCGCGCGCACGGTCGCGGTGTCCGGCGGGTCGGCGTCCGCGTCGCCGCCGCGCGCGCGCCATTCGAGCGCCGCGTCGGCGTCTGAGCGCCGCTGGCCGCCGATGCCGCAGCGCCGCACGACGGGCGCGGCCTCGAGGTTGTACTCGATGTACTCGGCGCCCACGAACACCACGCGCCGGCGCGCCTCGTCCGTCGCCATGGCCGAAATGAGCGCGACCTGCTCGTGAGTGACCAGTTTGAACTTGAAATTATCGTACTTAGAGGGGACGATCGTACTTAAGCGATCACAGACTTCCCTCCAAAAACGCGCAAGCTACTCTTCGAAAAATGGCGACTACGCCGCGACGCAGCCGCCGCAGCAGCAGCCTGCTCGCGGCCGACAGCGAGCTCACGCCAAGCGGCGTGCAGGTGCTCCATGCAGGGCTGCGGCGCAGCGGCCGCGCCATCGCGCTCCAGGTGCTGGGCGTCTATCGCTGTGAGCGGACAACGGACCGTCGTCGAGCTGCACGGGACTGACGCGGGTTCTGTTGTTCGGCAGATGTGGCTGACCCACCACTGAGTGGGGGGCTCCCAAAACGCGCGGCAGATGCGGTCGAGCGTGACGTTTTCGACGTGCTCGTTAGCGACGGCCAAATGAAAATGAAGGTGCTGCTCTCGCCCGCGCTCAACCACCTGGTCTGGGGAGGACTCGTGAACGAGCTCGATGTCATTGAGATCGACGACTACGAGATCATGAGCGTCGCCGACGATGAGGCCAATTCAGAGAGGAGCGTATGCGTTATCCACGAGCTGACACCGCGCGCGACTCTCGCAAGAAGTAACGGGGACGATGGGGCGTCGTTGATACCGACAGCAAGGACGAAGATTGTCTACTCAGTAGGCAGTGCTTTATTGGCCTCACCTGCAGTTTCGTCTGCGGGCTCGTCAGGTGCAGTTCCAGATCTTCAATTCATCTCCGAGGCGCACATTAGAGACCATGGAGGTCTCCCTCTAGCCGGCAAACGATGCTACTACCTCTCATTATTCTCGGACGACTATCCTGCTGAGTGGGAGCCCGTGCAGACCGAACCACTGTCGCTGGTATCAGACGCTATCCCATGGTGTGAGTGGAATCGACGTCGACGGTACTGTACTGACTTGTTCGGGTTTGACGACCGCATCGTCCATACAATTCGCGAAGTGAACGTGATGACAGGCAAGCGCAAGCGTGTACAGAGTGAGAAAGCCCAAGATGAGTCGCCTGAAGCTCCACCGTTGCCGTTCCCTCCTATGGTTGGCATTGTCCATTATAAATCGGGCCTGGTGCATCTCGGAGTACCTGATGTACCGAACGATTTCCCTTTCATGTTTCATATCCTACTGAGTGAGTGGTGGAATGCTCGATCTAACTTCGTTGCCTCATCTAACTTTGTGAAGTGGTGCGACAGTGGATTGCGAACGATCGGTCGAGGTCGCCTTCTTTGGATCGTCAGCAGCCAAGAACTTTCTGACTATTCAAGAAGGTGATGTAATCCAACTCCAAGGGTACACGATCACACGAAACGTCCCTCGCAAGGAGGGCAAGAAACCAAAAAAGCTGTTTCTTTACCCGCACCTTTCCGCAGGCGTTGTCAGTCACGTACCAGGTATGTTCATGGTGGATCCTTTTGATAACGTCCCATTTACTTAGTATGTATGCTCTATAGACAAGTACTGGCGCATGCTCGAGACGACTGGTGTTCTTCCCGAAAGACCTTGTCACTCGATTTCGAGTGCCGACAAAGAACACACGCAATTTTTCTCTGCATCGAGCTCTACAGTCTGGCTAGAACCGGTCTTCATCTCGACGTTGCAAATACAGCAAGAAGACGTGCTAGAATGCGAGGATCCGGAGTCGAACTTTTTTGATTTCGTCGGTGTCGTCTCGTTCGTTGGCCGCATGCATCGTCACCGTTCGCGTGAAGACAATATCGAGTCTGTGAAGTCCTATCGCTGGATCAAGGTTATCGACGATAGCAGCTCAAGTGAGATGATCGTGCGACTTCACGTAAACTCACAGCCAACGGCTTTCCACGCCATCCAAGCAGGCGATATTGTTGTTATTTCGAAGCTGCTGTGGGTTGATGTCCGCAGAAATGGACATGGATTGGGATTTGCTACCACGAGTATTTTCAGCACCATTCGACTGAACGACGATGTAGAGCCACTGTTCATCTTTCGAAATTGCTATGATGTGCACGATCTCGCGAAGACTCTGCTCGCTGATGATGGAACAAAGGTTCAGTATTCTGCTGTTGACTCGCGACTTTTGGCAACCACAGAGAGTTGGTTGGACGGCTCACTCATGGGGGACTATGAACCGCGTAACCGACTCGTCTCAATGTCGAGTTCAGTTATTGAATCGCTCTTACTACTCCGCGACGAGACCGAGGCAAGCCCAGATAACCCCTTGAAGTTTTGGATTCCTGAGTTCAACCCACGCCTCTCTGTTCCGATGACTGAGCTAAATGATGGCATCGGTTATAACTACCCGTTCGATGAAGTCGCATCGATCTGCGAGTCAATGGATGCGTTAACTCATCGATACTTACGAGTCCATGTGGCTCTTCATGATATTCGCATTGCTCCATCAAGCTCAAGCAACAGCTTTCCAGAGATCGAATTCCTCGTTACAGACGGTGAGCTTCAGAATAACAGCCCACGATCTATTCGTGTGCGTGCAAACGTGCTCATGAAAGATGACGAGTTACCCGCACCGCTTGGCGAGACGATTACCCCTGAAGCAGAGACGCTTGCTCGAATGCTGACACCTGAGAGTATCAAATCACTCAACACGGCATCAATTTTGCGTTCGACAGAACTTCCGCAATTCAGCCTGGCCAATTCATCCAACCCCGCTTTTGCAGATACGGTGGAGAAAATCCCAGCAATTACACTGGACGTAGTCAAGGAGTACATTCTGAAGAATCGACAAGGAACGGACGTCGGTCGAGTTGGCGGTGTCGACATTGCTCTTCATTTGTATCGTATGCCACACGGAGAACTCGATCTCTGGATCGATGGAATAAGCCTGTAATCACACGCAAAATGGAAGTCATGAACATCTCTTTGTCGGAAGCTTAAAAATTCTACATCACTATTGCGTTCGTCGCGGCCTGACGCACAGCTTCTCCGATTCGCCAGCCGTCGTGGATTCGCTCGACACACGCTTCGGTCGAAAGAGCGGACTCAGAACTCTATATACGGAGCCACCTCGCTTTTTGCGGATGTGTATCCACGTGGCAGACGATGGCAGACGTTAGCTGCGCAGCATTCGGTCGAAGCGTTTTCGTCCGCGGCGATGACTGTTTCTATCTGGACTGTTGGCTGACTTCTTCTTGCCCGTGTAATACTCGCTTGACTTGTGAACTTTGAAGCCATAGATTTTGGGCACATACGTCTGCGTTGGAGGCGAAGGCACTAGATGCGAGTGCGTCATCAAGAAAACGTGTGGGAAAGTCGTGCCAAAATATGCACCATCAATCTCTGTGAGATGAAACTATTGTGAGTGCATCTATCGCTCCAGAGAATCAGATCGAGATTTACGTACGGCCAGCTCGCTGCGATTTCGGGAAGTAAATGTCCCGGCACTTAGGACAGAAGACGTTGACGGTGGTGTGGCGTGGCACGTCCGACTGACCCACTGGCAGCACAGGCTGGCCTTGGCAATGCACGCGGTGGCAGCGACCGAAGTCGACATTTTGATATTTTTCGAGCATCGCTGCCATGCCCTTCGTCGTGAGAATGTATCGTGAGTGGATCAGCCCGTAGAGCATCTCTGCTGCTGACTCGATCATCTCTTGCTGCATCTGCGTCAGGTTTTGATCTACACGCCGCAAACAACTATAAGCCTCTCTCAGATATCATCGAGTATGCTTCTGGAATTCACAAACCGTGAGGGGTCTCAATGTCGAGGATGAGGTCAAGTGCGTAGTCGTAGTATGGAACAATCGTGTTGAGCCCTGTGAGGTTGAAGTCGTCTTCGATGTATTCCTCGTCCACTTCGCAGAGGAAATCGTTCTCGCGTAGCGAACAGAACCATGCGATCCAGCTTGTCTCCTCTTCGCTGCCTTCTTCGGCGCCGTCTTCGTCCTCGAGCTCCTCGTCTTCCTCCTCCTCAAGCTCGCTGGAATCGATCGACGAGCCGCTCACGAATTCCTCGTCCTCGGCGCTGCGCTCGCCCACGCGTAGAGCGTCCATCTCGTCCTCCAGCAGCTCGATCTCGGTGTCCTCTCGCCGGCCGCGCTGGCTCATGGCTGTCCCTGCGATCGAGAGCCGAGATGCTGGTCGCTCACGCGCCGGCCCAATCCCTTTGGCTGCTCAAGCAGAAAGAGCTCCTCCCGCATAAAGCAGCGACTGGGGTAGCGAACCCGCGACATGATTGGTCCAAAGTTGGCGATCTCACCGGTTTATATCGGTATATTGGCGCGAACAGCCACGAATCAGAAACCGATCAGAGGATCGCAACCATCGCAACCATGGGCAGAGAAGAAGAGGTGGAGGTCGAGTTCGAGGTCGACGACGAAGACTACGAAGTTGAGGAGGTGGCAGATGACGCCCCTATGCACATCGTCGACCGGGTCTCCCTTGGATCCATTGATGCCGCGAGAAACATTCCGGCACTGAAGCGCGCCAACGTGGGAATCACGCTCGGACTGTTGGGGGTCGACGACGAACGCGTTGTGGCAGACGGTGGTGATGGCATTCGACGTGTACTGGTCCAAATGGAAGACTCCTTACAGGAGAGGCTCTTCGAACGACTACCTGCGCTGATCAACACGATGGAGGACGCATTGTAAGCTTGCCTGGTGGGTTGGCGGTGTTCTCTCGCACCATTGACACTCCGTTCGATAGGAGGTATGCACAGAACCATGACTGCAACATGCTCGTGCATTGGTACGTCGCCTTTTCGGCTTGCCCCAGGTTTGGTCTATATGTGTTAACTGCAGAAAAGCATGGCAGGGCGATCTAGATCGCCATCACTTGTCGCTGGGTGGCTCTTGGCGACACACAAGTTCTCTCTGTCTGCCGCTATAGACCGTATCCAGTAAGTTTGGAAGTTGAATCGTTTGCCATGAAATCGAGGCACGTGACGATAGCTTCGTAGGAGGATCCGCCCATGGATCGAGATTAATTCTCATTTCCAGTCGGACTTGCAGTTGTTCGATCAAGTGACTCACTACCAGTCTGGCGACCGGTTCGACGCCCATTTGTCACGTCACAATGGTCTCCCTCGACTCGACTTCGGCATAAACCTCGTTACCGATATCCTCTCGGAGAAGAAGACTGTCACAATGCGACTTGCTTCAGACATCACAAATGACGCTAACTCGGATCTTCAACACATCTACGCACACTCAACTGTGGTTGCGACCAGCACAAGCACCCAGCAATGTGCAACACGTGAAACATTTGCCATCCTTCGAGTTGATAAACTTTCCAGCAACGTCAGTTTGAGTGAAATCGATTATGAGACGCTGATGAAGACGGGCTTTACGTCTGTTCTCGAAGTACTGAGTGTGCTGAAGGAATTCTACCCCGACATCACCATGCAAACTCCTTTGATTGTGCTACACTTCAAAAGGTTGAGTAGCAAGCATATCGAATGAACAATAGTACGTCGCCTTGGCGCTTAATCACGACTTCAACGCAGATGCAAGCAGTTGTCGACCCTTCGCAGATAGCTTTCTTTTGTTGTCAAATGAATCACCATATTGATGAGCCAACGCTGCGGAGGCAGTGCGGTCACTCTGCGAAGCTCTCCTCGACAAGGCAAGCCACGATGACTGCGATAGGTTCGATGACACGGCTGATACAACGGTAAGATCCGACTGGGGACTGTTTGTTGCGTCACTTCCGTCCGCAAACACACTAAAATCGGCCCAATCCTCCTGTCCGAGTGATCTTAAGGAACTCTCACGCAAACTGAGGCTCCTTTTGCTTCCGCGGCAGCCTAGCCGGAGATCGTCAATTTTGTCAAGTAACTGGTAAATCGAAGGTCTCTCTTGCGGTTCCACCGTAAGCATCCACTTGATCAGTTCCACAAACGGCGGCGAAAACTGCTCGCCAAAGCGTCGATTTCCTGGTGGGAACCGAACGCTTCCGCAAAAAATCGCAAGTTGTAGAACACCCTCCGTTGCACTCTCAAATGGCGAGTACGGGCCGAATGCCATGGCGTAAAGGAGACATCCAAGTGACCATACATCGGCTCGTCCGTAGTCCACGTTGCCTCGCAGACTTGTCGACGAGTGCGATTCCCATAGCTCCGGCGCGCGATATCCCGCGCTGCAAAACTGTGCGGCGTCCTCGAAAAGCAGCAACGCCTCGACAGAGCTGGAGACAGTCGCGATTACGGGGGATATTGATCCAAAGTCTGTCAGAATGGGCTCCACAGGGTCTGTAGAGGTGAACAAAAGGTTGTGCGGCTTGATGTCGCGGTGTGCGAAGCTCCGTGCATGCAGCTCCAGGACAGCCTCGACGATTAGTGTGAACACGCGCAAGCAGTCGACTTCTGAAAACGCGGGCGTTTCTGACGTCACGTAAGAGCGTGTCAGTGATGAGAACGACATTAGGCGTCACTATCCCGCCCTTACTTTGTGCGAAGGCCGTCTCCAAGCGTTGTTGAAGCGTTCCTCGTTGATACAGCGGGAAGACTATGAACACCTCCTTTCGGGGCACGACGTCCACGTCAACCCACTCAGCACCGGCGTACCCAACAGTCTTCGCAGGCGATGCGCCCCCGGGGTGCTTCCTGGTCACGCGCACTTCCGCCTCCACGATTCGCATGGTGTTCGGGTGTTGGAGCTTGCGCTGGACCTGGATCTCCAGCAGCACGCGCTGGAGCTGCGCGCCGTCCCCAATGCCGCGGGCCCACTTGAGCGCGTAGCTCGACCCGCCGCGACGCACACGGAACACCGACGCGAAGCCTCCTTGCGCCAGCTCGCCTTCGTTCTCGTATGCGTGGCCGTTGACGCGCACGACGGAGTTGCCCATTTTGTAACAGGTGTGTCCGCCCAAGATCTGTGGCCACCCGACCTCTGTTGCTAGCTACCGTACCTTGTTATGCGGGTCGATTATGGATCTCATCAAACGTTTTCCTCAAATGGAGAGGTAGGCACCACGGCGATGGCGATCCTTCTCTTATGGCCATGCCACTAATGGTGGACGCAGCCAAATAGCTGTATTGAACCGCGTACCGCGCGAGAGGCTGGGGCAGGTGCTCAGCCACATCCTAGAAAAGCAAGCAGCGGAGGTGCGTTCCGGAGTTCTTGGGTTCCCCACAGAACCACGAGCGATTTATCGGGTCTTGCTGGCAATGCGAGTAGAACGCCTCTGGAGAAGTTTTCTCCGTGGAGGAGATACATCAGCTTACTGCAATGCTACAGCTGTCGCCGGCTGAGATCGAGATGGTTGTGGCCGCCACAACAACCATCTTCCAGGAAGCTGCGACGTTTCGAGATGGAATACAAGCTTCCGTGCTTCACGCCAGCGGCGTGGACGTCGATGTGACCGCTGTACTTGAAAAGATTTGGCGGAAGAAAGGCGCGAGCCTAGTTCCTCAATTTGCTTCGTCAAACCTGTTGGATTCGGCTGCAACAGTGAAGCGAAGTGAATGGCAACTTCATGTGGAGCTTGGAAACCGGTACACAAGTCGCCAAAGTGAACCAGTCGCTCTCTTTCAACTTCAGATCGAGAAGGAGATGTCGATGGTATGACGCCCACTAATGAGAGTTTCCATTCGTTTGCCATCACTAAGCCGTGTGTGGTTCGCGATCGAACAGGAGAAGCTGGGCATTGAGATGAACCACAGCGAGTTACTCGCGTTCTTCAAGGAGCTCAACTCGATCCAAAGACATATCGATACATCCAGTGTGGCGTAGCGTACGCTTTTTTTTTCGTTTACCTACTGCAAACGAATCCTCTCGACCACTGTCTCGCGTACTGGCAGGTGCTGCTGATAGGTGTCGATGTTCGTGTAGTGTGCCATACCACGCGGGTGGCCCTTTGAGAAGAGCGTTTCAAACTGCTCTTCCTTTCGTGTGTACTCCCGAATCATGTAGTCTCGTCCAAATAAGTGGTGCACTCTCGTCTCGTGGAGACGAACGACCACATGATCAAGTCGCATCCAGTAACGTGCGAGGACATAGAACCCCGACGGCATCACGCGCTGTGGTTGGGAGCGCACAGAACGTCAGTAAAGTCCTGTTCGAAAGACTTCTCCCACTCACCACTTTGATTGACATGACGGAGACACCGTGATCGTGGAGTTCGTCTTCGTAGAGACCAACGTCCTCAAACCACAAAATAGGTTCGCGCTCGCGCAATTTGTTCAAATCAATCCGCTCTTCAGTCGATTCGACTGTTACATCTTCCGCGCGGAGGAACTCGAACTTGCCATCGCCATCCCGGCGTCCAATACGCTGCAGTGTTCCCTTGTAGTCCGTGGTGAACGTCCAGTCGTACGTGATGTTGAGCTCTTTAACGTCCTCCCTAGTAAAATTCAGTCGTCAGAAGAAAAGCTTCGCAAGTGGGTGTGCGACGGAGCCGACAGACTCACTTGTTGGAGTTGTTTTTGGCTACGGAAACCTTGAGCTGCTGTTGAGCCACAATTTCGGACGCCTGGTCACTCTGTGGAGGCGAGAAATGCGCGCCCTTGAGCGCCTCTAGCGCAAGAAAATTGTACGTGACCCCGCTCGGTTCGTGGTGAAACAAGAGTTGGTTTTTGCCGAAGACCATCTCGGGTGGCGTCAGTTTGGCCTCCTCGCCAAACCTGCAGTCGCAGTGTGAATCCAACTTTGCCGACAAGAGAACTCCAGCCATTCAGCAACGCACTTTTCTAGGTCGTCGAGGGGCGTGATGTGGGTCTTGTTGCATCCAATGACCCACTCGCGCAGACGAATGCCCTTGAACTCGACGGGCTCGGCGTTTGCCTCCACGCCCTGCTGCGGCTTCGAGTCACCCAGCAGCTCAAACGGCGACGCGGCACTTGGCGCGCCAGGTGGATCTCCGCTACTGCTGTAGAGATGCGCGAGCAACTCGCTGGCGCCGCTGGCGGCGTCGTAGAAGCCCGAGGCGGTAGTCTCGGTCATGATGCTTCGTGAATGAGCATCACAGGCGCGTGCCTCAAACACTTGTAGAAATGGGTTTCTAAGAGACCTTTCACTTCTAATATTGATGTATGGGGGGCTTGACTTCAACAACAGTGGATACTCTAATACGTGGCCACCCCTACCGAGGAGGCAGTGGCGTCGAGTACACGTCGAAGTCGTCCGTATCCGGGGCGAACGTAACAGCCGCAAACATGGCTCTCGCCACGAAGCCGATGGCCCCCACGGCAGTACCCTCGAGCGGCTTCCGTGGGTACGAGTGTTTGGGTCTGTTGACTCGTGCGACTTCACAGCCGTTGAGGTAGAAAGCTACCGTGCGCGCGTTGAGATCAAGCTGCACGCCGACGACGTCGCCCTCATGGAAGGGTTGCACGCTGGGCTCGAGTTCCTTGCCGTTCTGGATGATGGCTCCGTATGCCGCGTAGCCCACGGCGCCATCGGTCCAGGACGAGAGCGGGCCGTTGAGCGTCTCGCCGTCGAAGCACTCACTCGGCACGGCGCCGACGACCATACCTGCCTGGGCGCCCATGCGAGCGACGTCCACCTCCCAGTGGTGGATGCCGCTCGTGAAGAAGAGGTGCTTGAGCGTCCGGTTGCATTGGACGCTGCGGCCACGCGCGTGGAAACCTGCGGACACACGTGAGCTGCGACACGAAGTGGTGCGATCATAGACCACGCACCTGGCATGGTGCGCGAGGGATGGGTAGTGTCCTGCGTGGCGGCCGCCGGTGCGAGCAGGCGTCCTGTCTCTCCGAAAGGGAATCTCCTCTTCTGCCACGCACGTTCGTTTGCACTGCGACGGTTCCAGATCTGTGCGTGATGCATGGCGCATCATTCACACTTCATCCACTGACATTGGGAATACGAATACTAACTTAACGACATTGAACACTCACGTTGGTTATTTGACTGTTTCCAGGCGGGGAAACTGCATGGCGACCATGGCTCCAGCCGACGCCGCGCCCCGCCGACCGAATGGCCGGACGAAGGCCAATGCGCCAGTGTCGGCGACACCGCGCAGCCAGCCGGCGCAGCACCAGACGGAACCCCCCAGCGGTGCTTTTGTGCACCGCCTCGATCTCACGGGCCGATGCTTTGGTTCCACGCCGCTCACCCGCGCGCCGGTGGACCTCACGAGCATCTTGTCCAACACCACCGCCTTGAACTCCATGTGCGACGATCTCGTTCGGCCCTTCCGCGAGTCGAGGGTAGAGATGGTCGTGGCTGTCCACGACGACAGCGCCGCGACCAATAGCTTCACCGCAGTCATCGCCGGCGCGTTGGCCGTAAGATGCCGCGCAGGTGCGTATCGGTACCGTGTGGGGAAGAATACCGTGTGCCTCGTCTAATTGTGCTTTGAATTAACAGCGATCGGACAGGTGAGCACGCATCGCGCAGTTGGCTCTCCTCCTGCCGAACGGCCGAGGCCCAAGAAACGCGGTCGCTCAGCGTCGAAGACTGTTCTTCCACTCGAAGACCAGTGTGTATCTCGTGTCAATTGCCAGCGAGTGGTGAGCTTCGATCACGAGCCGACAGGGTTGTACGTGGAGTACCGTCGGGAGATGCTTGGGACGTCTGTCGCTGGCGTCCGCGTGCTTCTGGTGGCTGACTGGATTGACTCAACCGACGCACTGCTAGCGACTCGCGACGCACTGATTACAGTCGGGATGGACGTCGTCGGCCTCACTTTCGTGGTCGCGACGAGCACGCAGCTGCTGAAGCATCTCACAGCACTGCAGATCAACTTCAGCTGCTCATGGTCTCCTACGAGCGGTGCCCAGCTCACTGTTTGCGGACCAAAGAATGGCCGCGAGGTTAGATGCCAATGCGACGCAACTGCTACGCTGAGCGCGATAACTCGAGCTCCAGATGAACCTTCGGCAGGTTTCGACGTCCAATCGTGGACAAGTCATTACGAGGCAAATGCCCCAAGTGAAGATAGGAGCGTAAACACCATCAAGCCACTGGATCCAGGTCGGTCATTCGTTCTGACATTGTCTAAAGCGTCAGAACTGCTGAGCTGACTGATCTGTCGTCCGCAGGTGTTCGTGTTCATGTCGTCTTTGATGGACACGGGGGTCCTTTTGCCGTTGAGTGCGTGGTTCTCTGTTCATGATTCAGTCGTTGAAGAGCGAGCAACTAACATGTCTTGTCGATGAGGTAGACATCTGAGAAGCACACTGTGTAGCGAAATTTTGAGTCGTGTGTCTTCAGAATCGACGGACGATGAAGTCGAGTCTGCTCTACGTGAGTCTTTCTTCGCTTGCGATGCCGCATTGAAGTCTTCCTTAGACGCTCTTCCGGGCGACGTTCGAATGTCCAAGGGCTACTGCAACGCAGGGGCTTGTGCAGTTGTGGCTCTCTTCGTAAAGTCAATGCTGTATATCGCCAACGTTGGTGACTGCGGTGCAGTGATAGGGCATCGCGACCCACTATCCGGCCGCGTTTGGGCTCGTGAGCTGTCAATCGAGCACAACTGTAGCAACCCAAACGAGGTGAAGTTGGTTATGGACCGGTCGCGCGACAGGAATGCTATCAGGCTGAGTAAAGATGATCAGGAGAATGAGAACGCGTTTGGAGTTCGACGAGTCGCTGGAAGTTTGGCAGTGACAAGAGCGTTTGGAGACTTCTATCTCAAGTGCGAGGATCTGAGTTCAGCACCTTTCAAGGTGCGGGGTGAGAGTTTGCCAGAGGCTGTGGTATTGGTGCTGATGCCCCAAGTGCTGACAGAGCAAGGTCCCATATATCACTGTGGAGCCAAGCATCAACAGGTTCGATTTGAAAGGCGAGGTATCTCCTGAACACATTCTTGTCCTCGCCAGCGACGGACTGTGGGAAGTCGTAGGATGTGAGGAGGCAATCAAGATCGCGTCACAATGGGGTAAGATATGTTCTTGCTTATTGTGGTGCTGATACCTTGAAGTCACAAGTCCGTTGATGATGTAGATACCGACCAGTCCGGAATCTTTCCAAGTTGCAGCGCAGCATTGGTTCACGTAGCGTTGGAGAAAGTCGCACACCGCGACGGGATGCTGCTTCATGAAGTCATGGCCCTTCCGCGTGGTCGCGAACGAAGGCGTTACCATGACGATGTAACTTGCACCGTCGTCCGTATCAAAGCGCGGAGGCCTCGTCTCTCTTCTGTGGAGACCCTCGAGGAAACAGACTCAAACAAAGTTGCGGAGGAAGAACAAACCCAAAGCCCTGTTAAGGGGTGAAATGGACGTGATTGCCATTGGCTACTCGGACATCATCATATTCACATATTCGAGATAATTGATGTCTCCCTGTTGATCTGGTTCAAGCTTAGAGGGCAAAGAGTTCCAGTGTAAGAAACTCAAACGAGGTTAAATAATCATGTGATATACCTGACTAATGAGCTCTTGAGCTTGCACGGGCGAAATGCGATCCGCCCCATACGTTGTCAGTACGACGAGCAGCTTGTCAGCCTTGATGAATCCTGGGGCAGAGGAGTTTCCTTCGAACGCCTTGAAAGCATTTTTGACTTGATCGGATGTGTACGTAGCATTCACCTTCCGGGACATGACCGCAACAAACTCATCGAAGTCGATTTCGCCGTTGCTGTCTTGGTCGATCTCGTGGATCATTAGATCGATTTCCTCAGGTGAGGTGTCGATGCCTAATGTGTCCATGAGTTCGCCCAGTTCAACTTTTGTAATGGAACCCCCACGATCCTGAGGTGTGAAGCACACTAACAGTCACAAATACGTCGAGAAGGGAAGCAATCATCTTTGTGCGTACGCGGTCTACAAGGTTAAAGATCTCTCGGAACTCGGCAAGTTCCTCCGGGCTCAAGTTCTGGCCCATGATGCCTGGTTGGTGCGATGTCAAGGAGGATTGGAACTGTCGAACAAGCACAACACCATTTTTTGTACGAAGACCCCTCTCTATTTCTACCAAACACGAACGTAACTCCTGAAACGCAGGTTACGCTGAAGATATTGTTTGATTTGTTGCTGCGCCTTCGGATCCCAGAAAATGCATCCAGACGGCGCCGAATCCATCAAGCGAGCTAGTCGCAGGAAAAGAAACGCGCCTAAGCTTTTTGTGCTCGAGGGCAGGTTTGGGAATGAGCTGCCTCTGTGTGAATTCTTCCGCCTTGCCATGCTTGTGCCTGGAATTACGCCACGCGCGCTGGATTCGTTTCGCGGAGCGCAAGTGGAGATGGCGACGCTTGTTGGCTGCCTCTACGAGGTCAAGCACGTCCCCGGTTGCTGAAACAGATTTCAAGAGACGATTCACCTCACCAAGTGCAGCTTCCAAGCACGAATCACCGCCAAACGATTGTGCCGAGACCACAGGGCATGGGAATGTTGGTGTGACCAAAAGTGAGGCTGCGGCGATCGAGAACGAAAGCGCTCGTCCACTTTGAGCGTGTGGATCAGCTCGAATAATCACAGTGCCATCAGTTTCTTCACTGAGTGCTCCTGTCACGACGGTCATAGACGAAGGTCCACTGTCGTCTGACAGAGCTGGGGGTTTGAGAGCGTCACGCCACCGACCAATCACTGACCGTAGCAACCTCTGATTAGCCGCATTTGAAAGCTGCACAAGAAGAACCTTAGCCTGGATGTCGCGATGGTTGTCGACGGAAATGGCCGTACTTTCAAGAGCATAACTCTGTGCTGAGCCGATGGGGACCACCTTGATGTCTCGGGAAACCAGGTGTCCACTTGAAGTCAGCGCATCGGCCCCTTCAGCACAAAACTTTCTCCGTGCAACTGCAGCACGGAACACGCCCAAGCACAACAGGCATAGAGCAAGAAGCAGCGAGACTGCAGCCCAAGATCGCATTGAGTCTTGCGTTGTTTGCTGAACTTGTGACGGATGTGGAGAAACTCCCCCGGTGCCCGCAACGGATTCGTGATGTGGAGCTCTTCCACCATCGGAGTCCGCGGAGTGATGCGCAACAACCGAGTGAATCGGAGTCAATCGTATGGTCTGTCGATAGTCGCCACCCCGGGTATCGTCGACTTCATACGACTTATCATCCTCTCGACCGTAGTGGTGGTTGACTATCGGCAATTCCATGATTGAAATCCCATTGGGCAGACGACTGATCTTTTGCGTCGAGCGTGAGGCCTCCACTGCTGATTTCTTCCGTGTGTTCAGCAGGACGATGCGAGGTCTAATCGCCGCAGCAACCCCTCGTGCTACAGACATGCGACTGCACACAGGGAGTTCGGTGATCCACTCCATTGTCGCCGTGAAGGTTTCACTCAGGACGTCCACGCACGTCCCGTCAATCGGTAGAGATGGTTCCTGCCGTATGAGAAAGCCGCAAATATCATTCGCGATGTTCTTCGGAGAATCTTGCACCCACACCCACGAGGGTGGCGCTGCAAGGCTGGCCGGTGATAGAATTTGCTTAACACGAAGGAAGGATGACGGCTGACGGCCGCGGCTTGGGCGGCAGAGCCTGCTGTCCGTTCCGGAGGTAACGAGGCCGGCCACCGCGTCACGCAGCGCGCCACATCGCGTCGAGGCGATGAGGTGGTGCACGCAAAAGTGCACGAGCTGCTCGTCGAGGTCGGCAGCCACGTCGAGCGCGAGCACCGTCGGCTGGAAGTCGAGCAGCGCCGGCACGAAGATGCTCGTCACCATGGTCGGGGAATGGAGCGGAATGGCGTCGTTTCGGGTCACGTGGTTAATTCCAGCCAATCCGATCGACCAAATGGGTGGTTCAACTTCAATTTAATGATTTCAGCCAATCACAACAATCACCACTTCATGCCGTTACTTCAAGTAGATCTCGTCATCGCCTCCTGTTGGGTGACCATGCTGTTCGTCGACAACACGCCAATTGGCTCGGCGCCTCCCCCCACCAAGCGCATCAGGACCGACGCCATGAGCCCGACCGCCTCTCCCAAACGACCGCGCGACGCGTGCCTCGTGGCCGTTGCACGCACGCCCGTGGGCTCCTTCCAGGGCAAATTCGCGTCGCTCTCGGCGCCGGAGCTGGCGGCCGTCGCCATCCGCGCAGCCATGGCGCGCGCTGGCGTGGCTCCCGGCGACGTCGAGGAGGTGATTCTCGGCCACGTGCTTAGCGCTGGTGTGGGCCAGTCCCCGGCCAAGCAGGCTGCTGTGCGCGCGGGTCTGCCGAGTCACGTGCCCTGTACGACGGTCAATAAAGTCTGCGCGTCCGGCATGAAAGGTGCGTTTCCTCAGTGGCGCTTCCGGTCTTGGCGACATAGCTGGTGACGATTTTGTGGTACAAATGCCCAGCACTTATGTTTGCGTCGCAGTCGATCATGTTGGGCCAGCGGGACGTCGTGGTCGTGGGCGGCATGGAGAGCATGAGCCAGGCGCCGCACCTGAGCACCAAGGCCCGCACCGGGGCACGCTTCGGTGAACTCGTCTTCAGCGACGCTATCCAGACGGTACGCAGGCGCTTTGCTTTGTATCAAAACAGTTGCGGGGTTTTCACGGTGATGCGTGCACTATCAGGACGGACTCTTTGACGCATTTGATAAGATTCCCATGGGCGACTTGGCCGAGACGTGCGCCAACGAGTACGGCATCACGCGCGACGCCCAGGACAAGTACGCGGCCGAGAGCTACCGCCGCGCTCTGCAGGCAACGCGCGACGGCAAATTCCACGCAGAGATCGCGCCTGTGGATGTGAAGACGCGCAGGGAGACGGTGCGAGTTACCGAAGACGAAGAGGTCGTAGCACGCGAGGTGAACTACGATACGCTGAGCAAGCTGCACACTTGCTTTACCGCCCCCGTCGACAGTGCGGTCGGTGCAACCGTCACGCCGGGCAACGCGTCTCCGATCAACGACGGCGCGGCTGCTATTGTGCTTATGAGTCGAGCCAAGGCGCAGAGTCTCGGACTGGGTGACAAGATCCTCGCAGTCGTGCGTGGCTTTGCCGACGCAGAGCAGGAGGCCAAGTGGTTCACAACGTCGCCGTCGCTAGCGATCCCCAAGGCGCTCGCTCACGCGCAGCTGACGCTCGACCAGATCGACTTTTTCGAGGTCAATGAGGCGTTCTCGGTCGTCGCGCTCGCCAACGCCAAGCTGCTCGGACTGCCCGACACGCAGAAGGTGAACGTGTATGGGGGCGCCGTGGCCATCGGCCACCCGCTCGGGTGTTCGGGTGCACGCATCCTCATCACGCTCAGCTCGGTCCTACAGCAAGAAGGTGGTCGCTTCGGCTGCGCGGCCGTCTGCAACGGCGGTGGCGGCGCCTCGGCCGTGGTGCTCGAGCGCGAGTAAGACAACTTGGATTTGTTAATCGTAACTTTGCCAAAGACACTTCTGTTGACGCTCGCAGTTCCTAGAGTCTGACTGTGGAAACCTAGTCATCGCGCGTGTCGAGTTTCGAGTAAATGCGGAGCGTGTAGAGGATCGTGACGCCGCACGTGAGCACGAGCGGCACGAAGGTCCAGTTGAGCACGTACTGGATACCCGGCATGCCGACGACCGTGATGGCCACGTCGCCGAGCGCGCGCCCGAACGTGCCGGCCTCGGTAGCGAGCAGACCCGAGTTGAAGGTGCCGCGCGCGAACGACTTGGGGATCGTCTTGGAGAGCAGCGACATGTTGACGCCCTCGAGCACGTTGGTCGAGATGAAGATGAGCACGCCGCCCACGATGAACTGCAGCGATGAGTACGTTGGGGTGTACTTGACGATTGCGGCCACACCAACGAGCATGAGAATCTCGGATCTCACGATGAGCTCTCGGTCGTCGTAGCGCACGCAGAGCCAGCTCACGATTACGTTCGTGGGAAACATGAGCAGCCCCAAGGCCGCGAGGTAGAAACCCGAGTCGATCGAGTTCCACTGGAAGTAGAACTGCGCGATGGTGGAACTGGCTGTGAGCAGACACTCGAGCACGAGCTTGAGCACGATATAGATCACGAGCGTCGCCACCACCGGCACGTTGTGCCAAAGCGAGGTGAGCGGCGGTGTCTTGTGCGGCGTGCCGCCGGGCGTGGCCAGCAGCGACGTCGCCTCACTCAGCTTGCTGCCCGTGCCGCTCTCCATCGACGCGGTCGCGTTCTCAATGCGGTAGATGCGCTCCGGCCGCGGCGGCTCTTCGAACAGGAAGATCGTCGCGACGAGGTACACAATCCAGAACGCGAACATGACCCAGCCGGGCGCCGTCTCGGTCGTGACGGGCACACCCAAGAGAACAAAGTCGGGCGCGTAGTCGAGTACCGCGGCGATCGCCGGGCCGGCGGCCATGCCGAGCGCGCTGGCCGTGACGAACATCGCGGAGGCCTGCGTGCGCTCCTCGCGCGAGTAGTTGTCGGCGATGTAGCGGCGGTTGATGGCGCGCGCGCCGCCGAAACCGTTGAGCAGACGGCCGGCGATGGCCATGGCGATGCTGTTGTAGTAGAGCGCGAGGCCGTACAGCAGGTTGCCGACCACGAGACACAAGGTCGCGAAGATGAGCGGCGCGCGGTAGGACCGGTTGGCCCACCAACTGTAGAGCACGGCGCTGACGAGCGACGCGATGGGCGTCATACCGACGATCACGCCAGAGAGCGCCGCCTCTCCGCCCAGCGCCGCGGCGTAGTCGCCACTCGTTGGCGCCACGATGTAGTAGTTCATCATGTAGAGGAACGTGCAGCTCATGTTAATGAAGCGCGAGATCTCGGACGCCTTGACGCGAGGGCGGAAGCTCGTGTAACCGGACGCCTCTTCCTCTTCGTCCTCGGACGATTCGCCGTCGAAGATTAGCGCCTGCGCCGCGATGGTCTTGACGTACTGCGTCGACTGCTGGAGCCGTCGGCGCGCCGTGGCGATCTTCGAGAGCACGGGCTCGTCCTCGGAGATCGAGCGCGCGAGCGAGCGGTGCGTGTGTTCGGCCGCGAGCGCGACCTCGAGCGCGCGCAGGTCGGTGAGCGCCGAGCGGATGGTGGCGATGATGGCCGAGATGCCTTCGTCGTGGTAGAGCTGCTGGAGGTGGGAGGCCTGCGAGTCGGTGCGCGAGGAGAGGTACGAGCCCATGATCTTCTTCTCCTTCATGAGCTTGTCGTGCTTCTTGAGGATCTTGCGGATGCCCGTGGCGTTGAGTTCGACGTAGTGGAGCAGCTGCACGAGCTCGTCGCCCATGTGGCGGTAGCGCTCGGCGAGCGCGTGCATGGGCTCGAGGTCCTCGGCGTGGAGCACGTCGGCCTGCTCGCGGCGCAGCGCGGCCAGCGTGCGCGCGAACTCGCCCTGCTGCGTGAGGAAGAAGAGCACGACGCGCTCCACCTCGGCGTCGAGCGCGCGCTGGAACTTTTCCTGCGCAGCGGCCGTGGGCGGCGCGGCCGCGAGGTCTCGCCGCGACGCGAGCACGGTCTTGAGCTTCTTCTTGAGCTGCTTGTACTCGAGGTAGTGGCCGCGCCACTCGGGGCGCTGCGCGGCCGCGAGCTTCTTGGCGAACTGCACCATGGGCGGTCGATCGGGGAGTGGGAGCCGTGCGTGGTGGCCGCTGTGACAGGCAGAGGAAGCAGATGGCGCAGAGGAGGGACGCGAGGGGATCTGCCGATGCGGGCTCTGTCGATGCGGGCTCAGTGGTCGGGGCGCCGGCGACGGTTAGAGATTCACGGCCGCGACGGACAGTGCGTGGGCGGGTCGGAACGCCATGCGCGGAATCTGGCCGGTCCCATCCCTGCCAACCACAGATGGTACATGGGGGGGGTACGTCAACCAGTCACGGGGGGTACCACTGCGCGCTGCTATCTCAGTACCCCAACGAGACACTCGCGGGTGGAAAAGAGTCAATATACAAAAGGAGCTTATCTGCAAAGGGGGACTACTGCTGCAGTGCGATCTTGGCGGCGCTGCCCTTCCGGAACGCCTTCTCTAGGTTGGGCACGCCGTGCACCTCGACCGCGTCGCTCTCGCGACAGATCGCCATCCACGCCGGCAGACGCTTGGACGACCAGAACCGGAGCACAAAGCCGAAGGGCAGCGAGATGGCGCCGAGCCCGATCGACAGAAGCCACTGCTCGCCGTTCAGCGGCTTGCAGTTGAAGAAGCGGCCAGTCCACTGGACGATGATGACCTGCATGCCGATCTGGAACAACGTGACGTAGAGGTAGACATGGTTCCCCATGATACCGTCAAAAATGTTGAGTTCGTCGTGGATCTTGCGACAGTTGAGCTCGTTGAAGAGCTGGAGCCACACAAAAGTGTTGAAGACGACCGTCATGTGGATCGTGGGATCCGTCTTGTGGTCATCGTCGAGATCCGCGTAGCGCCCCGATGGCACGTCCAACAGTTTCTCGCCGCTAAACGTGAGCCATAACAGAATCGCCAGCTGCAAGATTGACTGGGCGATGATGTGCTTGGTCATGGCCTTGGAGAGCAGCGGCTTGGTCTTTGGGTACGGTCTCCGCTCCAGCAATGCTGCTGTCGGAGGCTCGGTCGCCAAAGCTAGCGATGCGAACGAGTCCATGATCAGATTCACCCACAGCATTTGCACCGCGGTCAGGGGCGACTGCTCTAAT
>JAADVR010000292.1:0-38950 GCA_023335855.1 Pythium scleroteichum
ACCGTGGACAAGTACACGCTCACGTCGTTCCTCGAGTACGAGATGTTCCCGATCGGCTTCACGAAGTCGCCGACGCCTGTGTCGCAGGCCAAGCTCGGCGCGACGTCGGCCAAGCTCCAGGCCATCGCCAACGCCGCGTAGGCTGAGTCGACCATGTCGATCCATCTCTGAATAATTAAATATCAATGCAACTCTGCAGTCTCAAATGTCGGCCACGCTTTCTATTTGTTTGTCAACGTGATCGATACTTCTCCAAAGGGTTTCGTGTGTTGGTCGGCCATTCAGTTTCGATCGCACGTCCTGCACACGCCACAATTGCCAACTTGTCGAATAGCCACGCTCATATGGGGAAACCAGACGAACGTGGTGTGAGAGCGATGAGCTGGGGCCCCACGGCCTGTTGACGTGTCCATCGCCAAGTCTCCACGGTGGTCTGGAATGCAATTTTGTCTTCACATTGGGAGAAGAACCGGATTCCTCCTCTCAAGGTATCCCTCATTGTCATATTCGTCACCTCTGTCTCCTGTCTCCTCGCGGTGGAAGTCTCAACTGCGCCGACAGATTTTGATTATTAGTCGGCTGCTTCAGGATGTCCTTCAGCGAGCCGATCGGAACGGCCGACACTCGGTCAGTTCCGCAAGGATCGTCTACCCGCGTTGCAAGGCCAGCAACACGCACGTTCGGCGTGCAGGAAACGCCTCAGGCGTTGTATTATTTGTTTTGATGAAGTGTGTGGAGATCGAGCAATATTAATAAGACACGAAAAGACCAGTCACCACTGACAATGGAAGATCGGTGTACTGAAGAGGTCCTGACAACGCTGAAGATTGGTTTGACAACGAAAGACTACATAGCTTAAACGTGCTGGCCGTTGGTGCGCGCTGGCACGTTGTTGGAGCGGCTGGCCTTGTGGTAGTCACTGTCGCGACCGGTCTTATGGAACTGGATGTACACGCCCAGCACGAACAGCACGATGATGGCCACGAGGTAGCCCCACCACGCGTGCGGGACCGAGATGATCGTGTCGCCGTTGAGGTCCTTGGTGGAGTAGTGCTTGAGGTCGGCACCGTTCGGGAAGTCGCCAGCGAAGTAGCCGACGCCCCAGGCCACCGCGATGGCGCCGACGAAGCTCGTCGCGATCACGAGCACGGGCTTCTCGAGCTTGAGCGCGAGCACGCCGCCGAGGATGCCGAGCGCGATCGCGAGCACGACGAGCACGACGTTCGGGTTGTTCTCGTTGAGCTTGTAGGCGACCGTCGTGTGGACCGTGAACGCGAGCAGCACGCCACCGGCAGCGCCGGCGATGAAAATGCTCGTCGAGTACAATGACATGGCGATGCTGCCGACGACGATGCCGCCGATGAAGAAGCCGATCCACGAGGCCGTCTCTAGGTAACTCTGGTTCTTGAGCAGCCACTCGACGGCGCTGGCGATCGCGATGCCGCCGACGATGAAGCCGCAGACAAAGATCGTGGCGCGGAAGAATCGGTAGCCCGTGACGCACATGAGCCCGCCGACGACGACGGCGCCGACCGCGAGGATGGCCGGGCCGACCTTGACATCGTCAGTGGACTTGAGGATCGCAAGAGCCGACTCGCTGGCCGCGGCGCTGGCCGAGTGCGCAAGCAGCGCCAGCGCGAGCAGCAGCGCGAGGCATGAGGAGAAGCCGCGGGGCGCCATCGCGAGGGGGACGAAGGAGATCGGCGAATGAGAGGCAGTCAGTTCCGGTTCAACTGACTTGGGCAGCGAGGAGCTCCAGTCCTGCCAGCTGAGACCCAAGAAACACAGACCCGAGCTATCTGATTGGTTAATCGTAAGGTCTAACCAGAGTTTTGTCCAATCACAAGAGGATGTGGAGAAGAGTGATGGTCTTGTGATCCCCTCGATGAGTAGGTGAAGGGGATGGCGTGGGTACAGATGGCGACATGGATTGGAAGGAGCCTGGGTGGAGGGAAAGGACGGACGGCGCCCGCCTGGGGGTGCCACTGATCCGGATCGCAGGCGACCCGACTAACCTACTGTGCACGGTGTCATCGACTCCAGCTGAGGAGGTTTAGAACTCGACGGCCGATTGCCCGTCGTCGCATTGGCCTCGAGATCTCTCCACATCGAAGCAGATCCTCGGAGGAATTGGCTTGTCTTTGGTGCTTTGTTCACGGAGGACAGTCTGTGAAAGGAGCAGCGAGAGACATGTGGATCGTCCAGTGACAAGGAAAGCCATCAAAGTCTGGTCGGAATCCTGTGGGTTGCATTGTTCATGTGGGTTGAGATGTAAGGACCGGCGAAGCGATCGAGGGAGAGTCTTTGGTACAGGTGCCTACGCTTCGAGTGGGCCAGAAGCTGTCGAGTCTATCTGTCTCTTACACGTGGGAGACCGGGTTGCCGTAGCGCGGGTTGCCGTTCACGTTGCCCTGCGGCGTCTGCGCGTCCACGTACTGCGGCGGCACGGCGTGCTGCTCGCGAGCGATGCCCTTGTGCTGGTGGTACTTCTGGCCGCGGCCCGTCTTGTGGAACTGCACGTACATGCCGAGCACGAAGAGCACGAGGATGCCGGCGAGATAGCCCCACCAGGCGCTCGGGATCGAGATGATCGTGTCGCCGTTGACGTTGGACGCGTAGTGCTTGAGGTCGGCGCCGTTCGGGAACTCACCGGCGAAGTAGCCGACGCCCCAGGCGACTGCGATCGCGCCGACAAAGCTGGTGGCGATGACAAGCACGGGCTTCTCGAGCTTGAGCGCGAGCACACCGCAGATTATGCCCAGAGCCACAGCGAGGATGACGAGCACGACGTTCGGGTCGCTCTGGTTGATTTTGTAGGCGACCGTCGTGTGGATGGCGAACGCGAGCAGCACGCCGCCCGAGGCGCCGGCCACGAAGATGCTGAGGCTGTAGAGCGACATGGCGATCATGCCGACGATCAGGCCGCCGGCGAAGAAGCCGATCCACGAGGCCGTGTTGAGCCAGCTCTCGTTCTTGAAGACCCACTCGATGAGGCTGGCGATGCCGATGCCGCCGAGGATGAAGCCGCAGACGAAGATGGCGATGCGGAAGAGTCGGTAGCCGGCGATGCACATGAAGACGCCGACCACGATGGCCGCGATGGCCAGCACGCTGCCGCCGACCTTGATCTTGTCGGTCGAGTTGAGCACCGAGAGCGCCGAGTCGCTGGCGAGCGCCGCCGCCGAGTGCAGCAGCAGAGCCAGCGCGAGGAAGAGCGTCGTGCAGCGGGAGCTGGACGCCATGGTGTGCAGTCTGAGCAGGTAGTAGTAGAGGTGCTTGGGAGAGGCACAGGAAAATGGGGAATGGGAGAAGCGAGAGATGCGCGTCGTTCTCGCGAGGGGATGCGCGCGCTCTAAGTCGCTTCCGCCGTGTGTCCAACACAGTCGTGCTGTCCCAGTGGCTGCACCGTCGCACGAAGCCAAGTGCAGGTACGTGGGACTCAGCTGAGAAGCCGCCCGGACAGGACAGGGCAAAAAGACTCGAAAATTTCGATCCGACGTTTGGATTGGTTAATCTACGTTAGATCGACGTCGTTTCAGCCAATCAGAAGCGGATACCTCCTAATCGCCCGGGTTGATTCGAAATTTCAGAAACCACATGGAGATCTTCCGATGGGTTCGCCCCAAGCCAGGCATGCGTGGCTCGCCACTCGCTGAGTCGCGCACGACGACGAGACTCGCAAGAGATTCCGCAGCCACTATGGTCTCCAGCGTCTTGCGCATCGCAGCTCGAGCCTCGGTGATGTGAGCATCGACACAGACCCTGGCAGCGCTCTTTGTGCTGGGAGCTCTGCGACATGTTGGAAGCCAGGTCGTCTCGCCGATCTGGCTTGGCGTCGGATCGCGTTTTCACCAAGTGGTCTCCATTGCAACGAGGCCGTCGCTATTGCGAGACTTGAGCTTGCTATTGAGTGTCGCTGCGACAAAGCGCGGGACGAATGTGCTTGTTCAGTCGCAAGAAATTTTCCCTGGTGATCAGTGGTCAAGGGTGTACTGGGTTGATGTCCACGGCGTCTCTTCCATGGGCTCGCACTCAACAAGCCGACGGGTACAGTACCGCGAAAAGATCGCGCAGACTGGTCACTGTGTGACACTTGGCTCCCGCGCCTTAAACCGGTTGAAGGCAGCAGCGATCTCCCTCAGTTGCGTGTCCAGAGGCTCCTCATCCGCTCGCTGCCACTGGTTCGGAACACTCGACAGATTAACCTCCAGCTTGCTCATTTGCTTGCTGCTTTTGTCTACATCGACCAGCGTTGCCAGACAGGAGGTAGATCTTGGTTTCTGTATCGCAAAACTTCACAATTAGCCCCGTGTCCACGAGAATCCTCACAAGGCATGAACGTTACCTGTCGTCGTCTGACCGGTTGCGCAACGAACTGTCCTCGATGAAAACCTAGAATCGCGCCTGCGAGGTACTCCTCCACGAGTGAGGGGAACACTCGAAGCATCTGCAAGACATCGCCACTTCCAAGCGCCTCGTCATGGATTGACCGCGGGATGCTGTCGGTGTTACTGTCAATTGCGCAATCATTTTTCAGCCGCTGCTTATTTGCTGCAACAAACTGCACATACTGCGTGAATAGCTTCGTGAATCTGGTCGAGAAGGCTTCTTCTCGGGTCTCTAAAGTCTCCACAACCTGATCTTGCTCAGCCTTTTCAAGCTCCAGGTGTTCCAGTTCGACGCTCAGCTTTTGATTCCAAATGTTTTGGTGCTCCGATAGAGTTGCTGCGTCTTCAAGTTCACGCTCGAGTTCTCGAAGTAGAACCCCTTGCTGAAAGTATTCGTGGAGTTGGCTCTGAAGCTGCACAATCTGGTCATCTTTCTTTTCAAGCAAGCTTGTCAACCGCGTTTCGATTTCTATCATTTCCTCATTCTGCTCCAACGCGCTGTTGAGACGCTCCTGTTGTGTCCTCAATAAGTTTTCTTGCGCAAAAATCTGGTCTGAAAGCGTCGCACCCAGTTGGGTCTGCGCACGGGCTGCACTGAGTTCTTCTTCCAGTGTTGATAAACGAAGCTGGAGCTTCTCGGCATCCAACTCAGTCTTTACAAGCAAGAGTTTGTTAGTTCGGTTCAGATGGGTAGGAGATGTTCAAGAGATACCTGGATCAATTTTGACTGGGCTTCTGTAAGTATAGCTTGCAACTTCTCGATTTGAAATCTACCAGCTTCCTCTCCCTCTTCAGAGAGCCTGGTTCTCCCTTGCAATTGTTCCAGCTGACGCCAAGCTTCTTTGAGTCGAGAAGAACAAGAGCTGACCTCACTTACCAGCTCGCCAAGCCATGGAATCGGCTTCGCCACGGAAGAGAGAGCTGGCTGCAGCACTGAAACCCACCGATCAATCACCGTCAGTTCACCGGCGAAGTTAGAGTTAGATGTCATTGCTTGGTCCTCGAACTGGAAACCATCTTCAACGCACGAGTTCAGGTTTGTGATGAGATCAAACTCCTCTAGTCGACGCTGAAGCTCTATGTTAGTCTTCTTCAAGTCGGTCACCTCGTGCCGAAACCCGTCGACAGCCAGCTTCAGCTGTCCGTTTTCGGTCTGAACTCGCTGATTTATCTCCTCTCCTTGCTGGAAATTCTTGATTTTGAGTTCGAGCTCGTCTTCCTTGCTCACGAACTTGTCGATAGACTGCAAGAGCCCGTCTTGGAGGGCTTTGAGCTCTTCGACTTGACGTTCCGACTTGGCAAGCTCGTCTTTCAGCCCGATGGCAAAAGACTTCTCTTGCTCCAATGCTATCTTAATTGTTTCTACCTCTTTCTTTAGACGAGCTTCTTCCTTCGTCCATGCACCTTTTCGAGTAGTTTCCCATTGTTGAATCTCTTGCCTGTGAACCGTTACCTCCTGCTCCAACGCTGCAATGCGTTTGGCTTGCTCATCTTGCGCAGCGCGCTCTTGGCGGAACCGCATGTGTTCTGTGTGTGCAAGACGTTGCACTTCGTCAAGTTGGTGCCGAATAGCTGACTCCTGTTCCCTTGCAGACACCAACTCTTGCTCCCACAGTATTTTCTGATGTTGAAACTGATCTTCAACCTCAAGGCGCGCTGTCTTGGACGCAATGAGTTCACTTTTTGCTCCGTTCAACAGCTTTTGCAATTCCTCAACCTCTTGTTCTTGCTGGTAGATCGTATGACGCAACTCTGCCAACACCACGAGGAGCTCTTCGTGCCCTGTAATACATAGCTCGGACGCCTTCATGTGCACAGCTTCTTCTAGCACGCGGATGTATAGTCCTTGTTCCCGCTCGACATTCGAAGCAGTCGGGTAGTTCTGTTCTGCCATTTTGCGTTCTTGAAGTTCAAGATGATAACGGCGCAATTCATCCAACGCTGCTTGTACTCGTTGCAAACCGACAACTCCATCGTCAGAACGGCGATCAGGTGGGGATGGACAAGTGCCCGTGTCGTTATTCGCCCTATTGCACGTGTTTGTCTCCCTCGCAATGGCATGCGCGGGATCGGATCTTCTAATTGAGCCCATGCTGTTTGCAAGCACTCTCGAACCCGATTTTGCCACTTTGTGCTTCTTTTGCTCTTCAATCTGCACATTGAGCTGCTTCACTTGGAAACGGAGATTGCCGAGGTCTTTGTCTTTGTCTTCGATCTGCTCATATACCTTCGTAAGCTCAGCTGCCTGCCGGCGCAATTTCTTGACAAGTGCGTCGACGGGATTTACCGAAACATCAAGATTCTGCAGCGCTTGTCCCGGAGAGTTGGCTTTCTTTGCTCCTGTCAATGATGCCTGAGTTTTTGATCCCGTCATGCCATTTCTGGATGGAGGAGGAGGAGGAGGAGGAGGAGGAGGAGCTGTTGCTGTTGGTTGCGTTGCCTGACTTTCACCGCTGTTCACTGGAGGCTCAAGGGCGGTACGTGGAACCGGAGGTGATCTCTTCCGCCTAGGTGATTCTAAAAGTACACTTGTGGTTCTAACACGCTCTTGCGCGGCGCCACGACGACCCGGCGTGGGTGAAGGTGAGTCAATCGACAGCAAATGGTCACTAAACGAGCCGCGGCTGAACTGCACTCCGGGAGGAGATCCGTCCCCGGGTGGCTCAAGGCCTCGGAAGTGCACTGTGCTTTGACGACGCCGAACACTATTACCTCCTGTACGTCCTGTTTGCGAAGACATAGTTGAGTCTCTGGTGGGTTGGCTAGGCGCATATTGCATCTTCGATTGGAAATTGCTAAGAGTCGTAAGCCGCGACCTTTCGTGGTGGTATCGAGCGACGGAGAGCAGAATATCGAACAATTGACGCGCGTCGTCGACTAGCCATCCTCATCGAAGTCTTCGCTGTACTCGACGGTGGTCATTTTCTCTTTCTTCGACCGAGAAACTGTATCTTCATCGAAGTGGATGGGTGACACTGGAAGTGGAGACACTTCATCAAGGGAATAATCATCTTCACCTCCATTCTCGGTGGCAAAACGGTCGAGCTCAAGGGAACTGTATCCGGAATCGTGGGATGAGTGGCTTGCATGCCCGCCATCCTTACTAACTGGTGGTACTGCTGGGTTACTCGAGATCGCAGGTAGTAGCTTTTGAACACACTTGGCAAATTCGACCTTGTTCCAGAACCCGTCGCCGTCCAGATCGAATTCTTTGATCAGCAGTGCGGTTTCTACATCACTCAAAATCACGCGAAACCCATGAAAGCCCTCGCGAACCTCCTTTCTCGCAATCAAGCCGTTTCCGTCGTGGTCGAAACGTTCGTACAAGGCATCTATGAAGGCACCATTCCCCAGGTCTTTCAACTTGAAACTCTGCCGCTCGGACGTCCACACACGAGAGATCTGAGCCGTGAGTTCTTCGACGTCACGCGTTGGGAATTGCCACTCCAGGAGTTCTTTCTCAGTAATCCACCCACTTTTGTCGGCGTCTAGAAGCTTAACAGCCTCATCGACATCTCTCGAATCGATAAACGGGAACTTGGCTTTCAACGCGTTCTTGAATTCGCGCGTCCTCACTTTCGATTCGTTCGCTGCAGGGGGCCCTTTACAGACTTTGATCGAACCCGTGATCGAGCGAAACCACCCGAGCAAAGCGTTCTCATCTCCGAAAGCGTCGCGCATGGTGTGTCGAATGCCTTCAAGGACAGCGTATTGCTCGCCGCGGCTACATCCCATCGCCGGTTCGTTGAGGATAAACCCAATCCACTCATCATGCGTCACGACTCCATTGCCGTTCAAATCGATCAGCCGGAGAATTTGCTGAGCGAGTTCAAGTGGGTCGACAGGGATATCTTCACTTTCATCGCGTTCGTTCACTGATTGCAACCCGGACAGATCAATCCTTTCGAGGAAAATCGCAACTTCGTTCGCGTTGATCTTCTTGCTTCCATTTCCATCGACTTTTTGAAAGAGGGAGGCCACACGCTCGGATCGCTGCACTCGCGTCATATCACTTGATATGCCCGCCAACTCCAACAAGAAGTTGCGGATGAATCCGTCCTTGTAAGATCTAAGTGGCAAGTACTCGCTCGTTCGTCTATAACTGGAAAGACTCAACTGGCCAGCTGCACGCGTAGTAGGTGCTTCACTTCCGCACAGGCGAAGCCATCTTAGCAGCTCATCAAAAGATATCGTATGATCGTTATCTTGATCTAGTCGCAACACGAGACGGCTAAGCTGAGCAGGTGAGAACCCTAATCGTAACGACGCGAGTACACGAGCAAATTCGCCTCGAGCGCATGACCTCTGTAGCTTGGTGCGGTAGGCTTTCTTGAACACAAGTCGGACTGCATCCTCGATTGACTCGCTGTGCTCGCGCGCTATCTTGATTTTGCCCAGGATAGCATCACGTAGCTTATAGCCGAGAATACCCAGCTCTTCGTCAACTGGACTCAGTTTCGCTGACGTGGATTGCATTCCTGCCAGTGCGAACGAGATGAACTCTGAGATGCTCACGCTCTCAGTCGACGGATCGGCCACAAAACACTCTCGTACGACCGCAAAATTCTCGGGTGTCACACGGAAGCCGATGGCGGCCATGCACTCAACAAGCTCCTGTAGGTCCAGCTCCCCGTTTCCATCCACATCAAACTCTTCAAATACGAAAGTCAATGCCTCACGAAAAGCAAAATAATCGGTCACACTTTTGCCCTTCGCTGCCAAATGGCCGCGGGCCGATTGAAGAACACGATTACGCAAGTCTGACACAGCTTCTGCAACGGCCTCAATGGTGTGGCTTGTGTGTTGGCCAGCATGATCATCTTCTTCCCCTTTTGGGTGTCGGGATGCTTGGGATTCTGGAGCGTAAGTGAGTCCCGGTGAATCCTCGGACTGGATAAGTTGGGTTGACACACTTTCAAGTTGTGGTGACGGCAAATATTGACTCAGCGGGAGCTCAAATCCTTTGGTGAACTGTTTGATACTCAACGTAAGCGGCTTGGACTCGTCATTACATTTACCCCGACATAACGCGATGATGGCACGAGCCATTCTGCGATCGATTTTGACACCGAAGTGCCGCACACCAGACCGAAATTCGGCACGATCAATGACGTTATCACCTCGGGCGTCCATTTTCTTGAATATTGCGACTGAGTTTGTTCCTGCGCGGCACGCAAGTGAAAAAATCCGCCTTAGCTTTTTCCACAATGCCACCAATTCGATAGTTTGAACCGGGCGTTTGTTCGCTGTGGGCGAATCGTTACTACCGTCGTCGTCGCTTCCAATTGTCGGCGCATTGTTTCGAAGCGCAGCCGAACTCGTTTTGTCATACCAAAGCAGCTCGGCACTTTCGAGATCATAAACTCCCATCAATCGACAGTTCCTGGCCTCTCTGAGCTTCTCTCTTGAGTGCGGCCATTTCTTCACGCACAGCATACGTCGTACATGTTTTTGAATTCTTCGCACAGCCTGGTCTGCACTGTTGGAGCGATTCGCATACCTTCTCGCGAGAAATAATCGCACAAAACGTTGCAAGACAATGGCGCTCCGCTCCTCACGTCTTCGAGCTAAACTTGACCGGCCAACCTCTACAGCTTCACGGTCTATTCGCTCTTGGTAGAGTCGCTGAAGTCGCACTTTCTCTTCCTCGATGCGCCTTGCCTTATCAACTGTCTTTTGCTCTCTTCTCGCTTGTTCGCGTTCCTCCCACGTCATCAAGAACATAGGTTTCTTGGAGACAACACCCTCTGTTTCTGAAGGATGAGCAGCAAAGACGTTACTCGATTGAGGAGACGATACCGACGGAGACGACACCGACGTCAAGGGAGCGTGACTTCGACTTCGACTTTTACTGTTGTGCGATGCACTTGGAGGGTTTCCCCCTTGATACTGGAGCAACGTCTGGTAGGTTGTCAGCAAGGTGTCTAAGTCTGCTGCCTCCTTCTGCAGTCTTCTCTTTTGGTCCATGAGCAATTTCTGGTCCTTGCGTCTTGCACGGCGAGTCGAACTCAACGTGTGATGGTGCACAGTATACTCCCCTGTTCGAGCATGGAGCAAGCTCACGCAGTGATCGAGATATTGAACCGATAACTGGCAAATTCGAAAAGCTTTTAGATAGTCTTCATCAACGACAATATCTTCATCCTCTTCGATTTCGTTTTCCATGTCGCCATTGAGAATGTCGTTGTAGAAAACTTGAAGCTCGTCGACGTCACCTTGGAAAAAGATACGGCGAATATTGGTCCCAACGATCAAGGACCACTCTATGTGACTGGAAGGTTTGCTGAATCGAAACGAAGGGTCCACGACAATTGGAGTGGAATTGCCACTCGCATCATCGAGATTATGACGCTTTTCTTTGATCTTGCTTTGAATTTCCCGAGTGCGAGCGTCATACGGATGCCATGAAATCGACAACTGAACGTTGAGGTTATCGAACCTGATACCAGATCTTGTCGATTCATTGTCCGCATCGAGTGGGAACCACATCGTCCGACGTTGACATACATCTTGACAGTCCTCGTTCGCTTCTTCACGAATCAATCGTTCTGTCTCTCGTCGCATCGAGCGTAGGGATATTTGCGTTGTGCCGAGGAATACGCTCAAATCAGCGAAGTGATTCCACACTTGAACTTCGATCCAGTCGACCTCAATCGGCAAGAATGCCGAGCAACGCGACATGTCACCACTTGAGACGTCCCAATGGGCAACAAACCCGCTTGGACCCTGACGTGATTTCCTTAGTTGAGGGAGTTGCTCCTGATCGTCGGGCAGTTCAATCGAAACCATCGCACACTCGCTCTTCTTGAGCTCACGGTGGCGCCGCGCGATCACGTCCTCATGAATCAACCGAACGAATGGCGCCGTGTGACCGAACGCGAGACCCGCGATTGCGTGGAGCTGCACACCTATCGTTCCTTTGTGCGAGCTCATCGACTTGAATTGCTTGGACGAACTGATGTAGTGTGAACGACTGAAAGGTTCCATGTTCCATGTTTTCGCGACTTTTCGAAGATTGGAAGATATTGTGTCAGGCACAATACGACAGTCAATTCGATCCATCGAGATGAATAAATCCCTTTTTGGACTTGATCTACTTGCACTTCAGCACCTGGCACTCGATGTATACAGACAACTTAAGGCCGAATGACTTTATCGGTAGAATAAATCACCCATCAATCAAATGAGCCTTGTGCGTTCATCGGCATCGCTGACATGACGTCTCTTGATTTCTTCGAGCGGGATGGATGCAATAAGGGCATGACCATCTTTGTCATACGTGACGGTTTGGTCTTCGCAACCCTTGACCACGTGGATGAAGAAGTACAGAATCGCCGTCGGTGTACCAAGCACTAGCAGCACGATTGTGTAGTCTCCATTGAGATACATTTGCGTCCACGGATTGAGCAAATAGTTGAACAAACCAAACACGAACGAGACGATCGCCAAGAAGGCCTGAAGTGTGCCGTATAATTCTGGTGGGAAGCACATCACTGCAGAAAACAATCAACACAGTAAAAAACTAGGGTGCAGAATCAATAAGGTACAAGAACTCACTGATGTACGCAAACTGGAGAGCATAGAGACATGCTTGCGCCAAGGCGTAGACGAAGAAAGTCAAGACTTGGACATGGAGAGACGGGACAAGCAACAGCGCAATGGATCCTTGCACCATGACCAGGCACGCTACGAAAATCACTTTGAACCCGTAGTGGTCAATCACGTAGCCCACAAGCGGCGAGTAGATAAAGGTGCCATTCACTAGAACCGGATAGAGAATGTTCGTGTACGTGCCCACAGCCGACGGCTTGTCGGTCCCAAGAGAAGCTAAAATGCTAGGAATCGCCCCTCCCGCGAAACCGAAAATAAGCGATATCCACCCAAAGTAAATCGCAAAGTACCACAAGTCCTGACGCTTGAGTTCGCTCCTCATTCCATCCATGAGTCCGAGCGGATTCTGGAACGAAATCCGTTAAGGAAAAAACTACGCTAGAAGTCAAGCATTTTACGTACAACCCAGCGTGGTGCCTCAACACGAAAAGTCGGAACAGCAATTCGATCGTGAGGTCGGACAATGTTGTTTGTCGGGAAGAGCAAAAAGCACAAGACCATACTGAACATCACGATAAACCTAAGGAACATATAAAAATTGTTCAGAGACACTAGAGTCATTTAACCCTCCAAATCCAAACCACACATACGTACCCGTAGCAGCGAAAAAATGCGGGGCGAGTGATTCCATCGACCTGAAGAAGCATGAAGATGTACCCCGAGCAATTGAACAAACTCGATAGCGCACTGCAAACAAACCCCTGGACTTTGAAGAGCTGCAGAACCTGGAACGCGGCGAGGTAAGATCCCATGCCCCCAGCACCGATAAGGGAATAGCCAGCGATGATAAATGCACCAGTGCCATTGTGTGAATCTCCGAATGCAAGAGCGAAGTTCCCGAGCATCGACATCGCGAGCCCGAGTAGCGCAGTTAAGCGAGGTCCAGCAACGTCGAGAAAGACCCCGAAGAAAGCGTTGGCAGCACTGAGGCACAAGAAACTCGTAGAGAACACATACTGAAGCCGGACCTCCTGCTTGGCACAGGCTTTAATCGGCCCAGCTGCTGTGGCAGGCACAGGGTCATCGCATAGCTCGGACCACTGGTTTTCTCGCAGCAGCGTCGAATAAACGGGTCCAAAGCCGAGAATGAGCCCACCGGACGTGGCGAGCACGACCAGACAAGCGACGAGAAACATGACCTCCTTTGATAATTGGAAGCGGGAAGGATCTAGCTGGCGCATGTCCTCGTCCTCATCGAGTTCTTGCACTTCCTCGTCGATCAGCGAGGGGATGGTCTTCTCCAGTTCGTCGAGACCGTCGATCGAGTACTTGAGCTTGATTGGTGAGTACAACGGTGCGTCTCGGATAGGGACACCAGCGGAGCCGGCGCTGCCGGGCGTTCCACGGTACATCCCCGAAGAGTCATAGCCGTTCACACTGCTCGAGACTCCTTGGCCCGACGGAGTGGTCCTGTAGTGGCGGAGACTGGGCGCGCGTGACGACCGGTTTGACGGCAATGACGCCGAGGATCGACGTCGCAGGCGCGGCACGTCGGCCAAGGACGAGTATGAGTACGAGCCGTAGCCTTCGTCCAGGAGCTCCTTGTAGGACGCCATTTTGAGGAAGATGTAGAGCTGCGACATAGTGGCTGAATCGACTTCGCGTGCGATCACCAGAGAAAATCGTCAATATCTGGACTTGTAGGACAGCTGGAGAAGCACGAGTAGCGCCAAACGCAAGGCCTAGAATCGGCGGATAGGAATACTGTGGGTATCACCCGGGGGGATGGCGCCGCGGCGGCTCAGGAGGCGCGCGCGTTGGAGCTTCGGGAGGTGAGGTTTGTTTCCCACGCGTGATGAGAGCAAACATCGCGAAACCGCATGAGGGTATGCCCTAGATTAGGTCTGACTGTTCACCTCTGTAAATCGATATGTCTTCATGATGACCAGCGCTTTGCGGTGTGGACGTAGGTGGACAGACCTTTGAAATCCAATCGACTCGAGATTCGCGCTCGGCGACACGGAGTTGAACTCGCTCGAACACACCACACGGACTATTTCAGCCAATCCGGTATCTCTATTTGCTTTGTGGTGTTCTTTTTCGTGCACCCATCTGCTACAACGTGACGGTAGGCTGTCTCAATTGGTCGACCGTTGACGACGAACTGGACGATCCGAACTTGGAGGTCGTAAATCATTTTGTAGAGGTTTCTTCGGTCCACCAAGACATAAGTGGCGAGTAGACGTCCACTGAGCTCGCCGTTCCCGCCGTCAACGACGATAAGAGAGCTCGCCACGCGGTGAGCGATCCCGCTGCTGTGTGTTTGCGGTGGTCTGAGTCGTGGGCGCTACGCCCATGGGCGTTCCACGACCTTCAACGTTCCCGAGGCGTTGACTGTGGTGGGATTGTCTGGCCGCTTTCTGTCGCGTTGTCACTGCACCTCTTCCCTGTGGACTGGGTGCGTGGGTGAAGCCATGTTGTTACTGTTCGGTAAGTTGTTACAAGGCTCTCCGTGTGTCTCTGATAAACAAGGAGGTGCAAATCAGCCACCAATAACCTCAGGTTAGGTTAATAGAGCGGCCACCCGTCCGCTCCCCCTAGCCCTTGTGGTGGACCAATCCGGGTACGAAAAACACTGCAAGATGCCTGTGTCAAACCCCGTTTTATATGGGCGGACGCGTCCACCGGGATTGGGCGGACGGTGGACGCCACAGTGGAGGAGGTGTGGATCAACGTCGAAAGGCTCCTCTCCTTCCTTGAGTTAGGTCGCAGGCACATTGGCCGCGAGGGGCATTCGGCATCGCTCACTCCTCAAGCGTAAGCAGTTCTTCTCGAAAAAAGAAGCTAGCGATGATGCAGAACGACGCGGCGCCCAGCAGCGCCAGCAGCCTCGCCACGGCGGCCGCTCACCATGCGCTGCCACCGCCCGCCTCACCCGCCGAGCGTACGACATCCTGCGCGTCGCAGTCGCCGATCCCGGCGGCTCCGGAGGTGGATGTCACTCTGGCTGCAAAGGCTGAGGCACGCGCCGAGGCCAAGGAACCTGCGCGCTCGCCCCACAAACGAGCGATGGATTCACCCGCGAATCCGCCTCGTCGCAAGCGCGTACGCTGGTCGACCATCACGGTTCATGAGTTCGGCGTTGGGTTGGGCGGTAGCGCAATCTCGGACCGCGGGGGCCCGTCCATCGGGCTCGCTGACAAGCCAGAGTTCACGTGGACGACCAAGGTGGGCGAGATGGCCGAGTGCAGCGAAGGCATCCACCGTTTCACGCCGGATCAGCGAACGCGCTTGCTCAAGGCCGCGGGCGTGTCCGATGGGATGATCTCCCGATATGCCCGTGAGACAAGCATCATCCTCAAGTCCCGCCGAAGAGCCATCGCTGAAGGTGTTGAAGAGTCCTCTGGTGAAGACGACAACGCAGATGACATCCTCCTGGAGGAAGATGACGACAGCGACGAAGATAGCGACGATGAAATCAGCGACGACGATCTCGACATGTACTCGCGCAAGCGAAAAGCAGAGTCGCAGCACTCAATCTACATGAACCACCCACAGTTCGTGCCGCTGAGAAGGCCGCGGATGATCCCCGCCAACTATGTCTAAGGAAGAAACAAGGTCGCAACGGACGGGACACCGGTTGGAAACGACGGACGACATCTTGAGCTCCGGTTATCCAGCCGCCAAGTCAACCGTCTGTGCTTTAGTAATTTATTCACAGGGGCACGGCGACGGCCGCGGCAAGATTGCAGTTGCCCACGGCCGAGTAGGATGGTAGATACTGCGAGGGAACTGTCGAATGGAGACCCCCTCCATGGATATGGTATATAAGACGTAGTCTAGATATTAACTTTCATAATGACTCTTTGCTTCGACTTCACGTGCCAGCACGAAAGTTACATTCCCCCTTTGCCAAGTATCGCACTTTGATCGTTGCGACGCAAACGACCGTTCGTCCCTTTCCATCAGCGTCAACTTCGGAGCTGGGTCGGGTCGGCCACCCCACTCATCAATTGAGACCCTTGCCGTGTTGGGCCCTGCCTATCCTCAGCCTCGCCTCATGACGCGGAACCTCGCCGGTCACCGCGCTCGCTCCATTCCACATATCCACCGCGGGTCGCGGCCGTCCACTATTCTTAGGATCGGAACTGCATATCCTTGTCGAGCAAGGTACAGTATGGACCAAGCGAGTGTCCAGCGTCACAACTGTCCGTCACTTCTCGGCGAACGTGCTTGCCCTGCCGGTCTGTCTATTCGGCCGCTCCGCGGCGTCGACCATCGCGCCGTCCATCTGGCACTGTCGTAGGATCTCTCCATTTCACAGCCTCGGTGGCCAGTTCCTAGTCAGTTCGAATAACCCGTCAAAGGTCTCTGCTCCACATCTGGGATGATGATGAGGTGAACATTTCGTCCAGGCCTCCCTGTTTGCCTCAACAAGTCGTTTCGGAAACGCGCAGATTTTTGCCTGAAGTGGATCCGAGATGGCGTGCACCACACTATTTGACGGAGAAGGTATGTGACACATGGCTTCACTTTAGCGTGTGCGCTTGCGACAGTCAATTTTCTCGGGTCATGCGGGCAAGGAAACGCAGGGAGCGAGGCCAGCGAAGAGCTCTCCAGGAGATCAGTTTTGCTCTCCACCTGAGCCACGTGTAGCCTGCGTCGGTCGCGTTGCGCGACGTGAGGAAAGAAGGCCCCCAAACGCAGCGATTCTGTTTGAGTTTTCAAAAGTTGAACCAGTTTTTTGTGGGTGCTTGGGCGAGAGATGGGCCGACACGATTGGGGTGGACCCTCCAAAACGCATCGTCGCACGGGACACCTTGACAAAAAAGGGATACTTCCCGCCAACTAGTCACTCTAAAGAGGTGTTACTAGAGCCCGAAATCTTCTGATCTTCAATCGAGAGAAGCATGGAGCTCGGGCCGGGACTGGTGCAGGCCGAGCGCGGCCCCGTGTCGCTCGGCTCGCTTGACCTCGCGCTCTGCGGTGGGTACCTCGCGTCCGTATTGGTCGTCGGGTTCTTCTTCACACTCAGGGAGCAGCGCGAGCGCGAGCGGCTGAGGCAGCAGCGGCTCAAACAAAACAAGAACGTACCCAATGGCCGAAAGCAGAACGACCGGGTTCTTGAGGACTATTACCTTGGCGGGCAGCGCATCCCCTGGTGGGCGCTCGCGATCGCTGACGTGAGCTCGTACATCGACATCTCAGGCACGATGATCAACACGGCGTTCATATATGCTCTCGGCGTCAAGGGAATGTACATCGAGATCCGCGGAGGACTCTGTCTCATGCTCGCGTTCCAACTCGCCTACACGGGCAAGCTCTCGCGGAGATGCCCAGTCAAGACGCGTGGAGAATGGTGACTAGAGTGCTTCCTTCTTTGAGTCACCGCACCTGAGCTCACATGGAATGTCGCAGGATAAAATTCCGCTTCGGCGACCGTCGCGAAGCTGTCCTGCTGCGCACAGCTATTGCCTGTACGTCCATGGTGAGTGGCATCCTTGCCGTGGCGTATTTTGCTGTGGGAGGCGGCAAGTTTGTTGCGGAATTCGTGCAATTGCCGGCATGGCTGGGACTCCCTTCAGAGTTCTGGGCAGCAGCTATCCTCATGTGTGTCGCCATTCTCTACACCATTGTTGCAGGCTTCACGACAGTCGTGTACACTGATGTGTACCAGAGCTTCTTTATCTTCAGCTCATTCGTGATCGTCTCTGCCATGGCACTTCGACTTCATCTACCAGACGTGTTCTCAGTCTATTTGCCTGCTCAGCAAATCCACGGCCAACCATCGATGATTGAGTGGAATGTCACGCGTTCAGACTGGCTCAGCGGTCTGCCGCGAAAGGAGTTGAATCTGCCAGCCGAATCGTCGTACTCTATGTACAACTCCTTTGAGTTCATTGTGGCGATGTATTTGATCATCCAGTGCATGCGTTCTGCGTCAGGGCCGGGTGGTTCTGGACTTCAGACAGTTTTAGCTACCAAGTCGGAGAAGGAAGTGCGAATGCAGACATTATTGGCGATGCTTCTACTCGCCCTTCGCTGGGCATTCAGCAGTGGTATTGCAGTCATGGCTATCCACTACACTGTGAACCACCAGGGATTTGTGATCGACCCCGAGCGAGTTGTGCCCATTGTGATCAACAAGGTGCTACCTGAGGGCATCAAAGGGTTTGTTCTAGCATCGCTGCTTGCAGCCGCACTTACGACGTTCGACACAACCATCAATAGCGCGTCTGCGTATTGGACTGTGGATATTTATCAAGCTCTCATTAACCCGAACGCGAGTGAGAAGCGACTACTGTGGCAGGCACGCTTCTCCACTCTCTTTATTATGCTTGCAGGTCTAGCGCTATCGCTGTACGTGAACACTATTAATCGTGTGTGGGGCTTCATCACCATCGCGATGGCCGGGGCATTTATTTGGCCGTACTTCTTCTCGTGGTATTGGTCACGCTTCAACGCACTCGGTTACTTGAGCGGTGTCGTCTGCGGATTCTTCGCTGCGATCGGAATTTTCACGTGGGTGTACCGTCGCTCATTTCTCTTTGGACTTCGTATGCTAACTCGAATTCCCGCGTAGATTCGCACCGCTTATGCCCGAGCTCACATCTTTTTGGATCACTTCTTCGACCTCTCTCGCCGTCTCCGTCGCTGTATGCCTCTCAACGAAGGCGGTGCCGTCTCAAGTGTCTCGGCGATTCTACCGATTTGCTCGTCCGCCGGGAGCGTGGTCAGCGACCAAGCAAATGTGTTTTACAACAGGCGAAATCGAAGACATCGACCACGAGAACCACCTGGACTTGGCCTGCACAGGACTCATCGCGATCGGTCAGCTAGCCTTGTACGTCCTCAGTGTCAGCGTTGTCGCAAAAGCGTGGGTTCAAGTGCTCGTTCTCTCAATTATCCTCGCTGCCGTGTCGCCGCTCATCTACTTCAAGTGGTACACCAAGCTTGCAGATCGTCCTGTTGGTCTCCGGAGTGACCTTCACACCGAACTGCTCAGCAGTTAGAAGCACAGAATAAAAAAACAAAACAGGAAGAAGATCCAATCGAAGCTGTGAGAACCAAAGACTCTCTCCGAACTGCAAATTCACTGGAGGTCGCGCTGGTGGTGGACTTCAACTTCAACCTCAGCTGCTTCGTCGGGCAAGTCGCGAACTGAACAAAATTGCAGAGAATGCATATGGGAAGAAAAAGTGTTTATACCACTAGGGCGTCTTGCAGTCACTTGAACTTGGAAAACGGAGACATTATTGCAACGGGTGTCCTACTGTACCGGAAGAGATGACAACATTGAGGGCACGGTCATCATGTTCGATCACGCAGCGCAGCTTGCGTGGGACTGGCTGCGACGACGAGTTGGTCACTAGTACATCACATAGTTGCAATGTCGTCTCGGCCCGACTATGAATAAGAAAGGACCCGACTGGCCGGAAAGGTCCCATCACAGAGTTGAAGCTTATCGGAACGATGACGCAGCCGCTGCGTCGCAGTTCGGCGCGCACAAATTTAGATGCGACGCGAATAGCTGGCCCGAAGTAGACTGGGAGATAACACAGACAACACCAGGTGCATACGAGGAAGCTGACGAGCAGCGACAATGAATAAGACGCCGATCAATCAGACGGCGACGATCCGGACCGAAGATTTGTGGGGCTGATAAGTTTCACGACTTTTCCCCGGTTCAGTCGATGAATTATGAGTTTCCCTGAATTGTAGCGGTGGGTGCTGCATCTCTTATCCCTGACCGACACACTGGGGTTCGATCCAGGTAGAGTCCAGTCAGGCAGGCGCTGTCATTCTATTCTACCCGTCCCAAGAGACTCAGATTAAGAAAGTAAATTACCTCGTAATAGCCAGCCAGACACGCGCCACCACATGAGACGTTGCGGAAGAAGCCGGCGGCAAAGCGGCGCCGCGATGAAACCGAAGTGGAAGTCAGAATAACGGCACAGTGTACCGTCATCACCAAGCTTGGAAAAATGAGAAACTCAGGTTGAAGGAACCCACGCCGGGCAAATGAGAAAATTAAGGAATGATGATTCGCACGGAGCCGCTGAGTGCCGTTCCCGTGTATCGCATGAGATGGTGGCTGAAGGTGCACCAGAGGGACCTTCCCGACGCGCAAGAATTCCTCATGGAATCTGAGGAGAAAAATTCAGGACGATGGGCTGGCTTTTGGATTTGAGTTTCAGCTCGTGAGTGCATGTCTAACGACCATCACTCAGTTTCGTAGATTTGGTTGACTCGGAAAATCCAGAGTGCGTGGCCGAACGGCCGACGTGACCCACAGAAACGAAGCTCCAGCAAAAAGAATCAAAGAACCGTTCCTGGGGAGCGGACGACGACCAATATTGGGCGTACCCCTACCCCGTGTACTCACCTGCTGGATCCAGGACATGGCTCCAAACAGCACTTCGCGCAAAAGGTCACTTGAAAAAGGATGGAGACGAGCCCGCCAGTCAGTCGCGGTGGAAACGAAGCCATCCAGTGACTATTATCCAATCACATGTGTTAAATAGTGGAGCGGACGGTCTGGACGAGCAGATAGCGGACGGCTGTGTATCACTCACTGTCGCGAGACCCCAAAAAAAACACAAACACCACGCCAACATCAACTCTGAGGGAGGCCGAGTGGAAGAGTCCAGCGACAACTCACCCACACAACCAAACGGACCGCCAACCCCACAGACGAACGCAAAGCTGGAGCCCGCACGAACTGCAATAGCACCATGGCGCCGAAAGAGATGGAGATCCACGACGCGGCGCAGCCGCCCCACAACGAAGGCGCGCAGCTCGCCACAGTCTCAGTGGCCGCGAAGATGAACGGTGACGAAGAGAAGAACATTAAGAAGCGCCTGCGCTGGAGTACCATCACGGTGCACGAGTTCGGCGTCGGCCTCGGCGGCAGCTCCGTGCCCAGCAAGGGCGGGCCATCGATTGGCCTCGCCGACGAGCCCGAGTTCACCTGGACCACCAAGGTCGGTGAGATGGCTGAGCGCAGCGAAGGGATCCATCGGTTCACTTCGGAAGAGCGTGTGCGCATGCTGCAGGCCGCGGGCGTGAGCGATGGCATGATCTTGCGCTTCTCGCGAGAGACCAACATCATTCTCTCGTCGCGCAAGCGCACGCACATGGAGGACGTCGAGGCCAAGCGCGCCAAGAAGCGCAAGGCTGAGGCCATGGCGACGATCGAACGCCCCTGCTCCTCGTTCGTCCGCCCTCGCATGATCCCCGCCAACTATGTATGAGCTCCAAATTAGCCGATACTATTTATCCGACGCGTCGCCCCACAGCAAGCTTCGTCGAAGGCCACCGCGGTCTAACGGCACCGGCTCGAAACCGAACAGGCTCAAGGCTGTTGGTGGCCGCTGCCCTTGGCTCCCGCAGAGAGCCGCGAACACGAGCTCCGTTATCACATCGGTCGCAAGACCAGCGGGAGCTCGCCTCGAAACGGGGAACCACCAGCTCGGGTGTAAAGTAAGCAGACTACATAATTAGAGCTAAATTATTCCACCCATACAGATCTGCATATCCCTCTCGCGGTTCTTCAAGCCCATCCCTTTCCAATTTTCGATCGCGACGTCTATCCTTCACGCCATCACCTCTTCCTGACAGCTTATTACACACAGAGTGGGCTTGCGCCAGCTTGACAGCATGACTCCCCGGATCTTCATCTGAGTCGGCACTGATCTCGAGGAGACAACGCTTCACAGATAGCTTCCCCTGTTTCTGAGTCGCCCCCACAGACGCTCAAGGCGATGCGAGCTGACTCCGCACACCTCTTGCGCCTGTCTGGTGACCATGAGTCTATGAGGCGAGCGTGGCCATCAGAGGCCAGTATTTGTGAGATGGAGACATGGTGGTGGTTGAAACACGGTCTGAACTCGATCCATCCGTATACTTTCTTCAAGTCAGCGAATCCAGCAAAGATACGGGTGGGTTTTCACCAGGTTCAACCCGGGTTTTGTGGGTCGTTTCGACCACGACCAAAAATAGAAGCCATTCTTTTTTTTGTACACGTACCCAGGGTTGCACACTGAATTAACAGCTTCGACGCCTTATAAGGGGTCATGTCGGCCACGCGACAGTTGGTGAGGACAATGAGACCTGCTCACACGGCCACCTTTCTCACCGCTCGTTGGTCAATGACTGCTCGCCGCCGGGCTGCCACCTGCGCCCAAAGTCGCAATCAATGCGGCACCAATCCACGAAATGGCAGGGAGAATATGTGACACGAAGTGGCGATCTGGGTCGGAACCTCAACCGTTTTGGCCAATGGAGGTACCTTTGGCGCGACCTTTCGTAGCCCAATAGAGATTGCATTCTTGTGTAGCATATCGTCGGGCAGGCCATGTACTGAAAAGGTGAAGCCTCCACAACGATCCGTGCTGTCGCGGCCAAGCGCTGAACCGGCTCGCTTAACGTGGCGCGGCCATACTATCGCTACGTTGACATCCTGGTCGTTGCCTTCCGACTCTTGTCGCCTTTGCCTCTGGTCACCATGTGGCCGGAGTCTGTTGGGGACGTCAGTTCCGTGCATCTTCGTCGTCAACTTTCCGCCTCCAACATCACTGGAATGCTCTGGAGGCTAGGAAGCACGTGTCGGTTGGTCGAAATTCCCATCAATCCCATGCGGGGTAGGTCTGATCGGTTGAGCGGACGCTGGATCCACTCCACGGTGGATTGTGGGGGACGACAGAGGACGCCCCAATCCGAGAAAGTCCCATTCAGTTCGCTTTGCACCCCACGCCTCGTGCAAGGATGGTGTCACCACCAATGCCATCATCCGGACTCACTTGAGATTTGTATACCCGTGGAAAACTGGTCAATGGCGTGAGTGACGCCGGTGACGGAGGGGACGAGGGCTGTGTCTTCGCTTCTTCTTTGCGAAGAGCGGGCGGGCCGGGCGGCTGTCTGGCCGGACGGGTGGTGGCATCGGTGGAGAGAGGAGAGGGGCATGGGCCGTGCCGCTTGACTCCCCTCATTTCCAGAGCACTCGCTTCCCATCGGACCGAACGTGCCGGAAGGTCCCGTGCGTCCTTCTGGATTTCGAAGCTCGTGGGTTGACCGTTGAGACCCAGACCACGCGTCCAGTATTGAACAGGCGACCAAATCCAGAAGTAGACCATGCCAACACAGGCGCGCAAGTCGGTGCGGTGGTCCACCATCACGGTGTATGAGTTCGGCGTGGGTATTGGCGGCAGCGCCGTGCCCAAGCATGGCGGCCCAGCGATCGGGCTCGCGAGGAAGCCCACGTTTGTGTGGAAAACAGACGTCGAGGCCGTCAAGGGCGCGCTTTGTGGCTGTGCCGGCTTCCGCGCCTCCGCTAAGGACGCGTCCTCCGAGTCCGACGAGGGCGAGTGCGCCGAGTGCGGCACTGCGAATGGAGACCACACAAGACGAGGCCGACGTGTGCGCTGGTTTAAGCCACTGGAACGCATCAGTCTCCTGGAGAAGGCCGGGTTCAGCGAGAAGAAGATCTACCGAATGCTTATGGAGTCGTCCGACATTGTCATGTCGCGTCGACTGAGTCTCCGGGTTCCGGCGAGTCGATCGAAGAAGCGGAAGCTCCAGTGATGAAGGCCTTTCTGGAGAACGGCAACGAGGCGCCAAGACATTAGACTTAAGTTATTGTAATGTACGTGAGGCTACATGCTACCTACTCTGTCGGCGCCGAGGAGTGATTGATCTTTAGGTTAGATGAGATGCTGCTACATTACGTTGGAGGGAAACTCCATGCCCGCGAAGTTCGCATGTATTGCAGCTTGGACTTGGTTTCAGTTCTGAAATCGCTTTCGTGCTGGAAGACCAGGCAGATACTCTATCGTTCACTTTGTCGTTCTCATCTTGCCGAACAATTCATGTAGCTTCGCTTCGCCAGAGGGCTCAAGGAGAGAAGCTTTCAAATCAAGGCATGAGGGAATAAATTAACCTTTCTATCTCTGAGGGTTCTAAGCCCGCCATCTCTACTCTTACATCCAACAGTATCCGGAGGTAGTTCGTTGGGTTGATCTCAAACCACGACGCCGCGTTGGACAGAGATGCTAAGCCTTCGTGACATGGCGATCTCGGAGGACTCCATCATAGTGCGGTAGATCCGCTTCTCACTGCATCCGGCTTCAGTCAAGAGCTGGATGCGCTCGAGAGGCTTGAACCAGCGCACGCGACGCCGACGAGCTGGCCGGTTCACGCGCGCAGCGTCGTTTTCCTTGTCCATCTCGCTCGAAACCGAGCTGTCGCTGTCGTCGCTCGACGCCGTTTCGTACTCGATCGCGTCCACTGTTGAGCTCCACACCGTCTTGGGCTTCTTGGCGAGACCAATAGAAGGCCCGCCGCGGCGCGGCACGGCGCTACCGCCGATTGTAACGCCAAACTCGTAGACCGTGACCGTGGACCAGCGCACGCACTTCTTCTTGGCGCTGCTCTCGTCGTCGTCTGAGCTAGTGACGCTGGTCAGAGTCTCGGGCTCTTCCGATCGGCTGCGCTTCCTCGACTGCGGCTTCTCCGTAAGCGGCTTGAGCAAGGGTGTGCCGACGTCCAGCGCGCGCATCGCTGTGGCGGTCGCAAGCATGAGCGAGGTCGGCTTCATCATGGATCGTCGGGGGGTGAGGGGGGAGGAGGTACGGAAATACGGGAATGGGCTCGCTTCTTCCTTGGCGACGGGCAAGGAAGGCCGGTGTCGTCTGTGCTGGCGTGAGCTGTCGGTGGAGTGGTTGTTGGCGTCGGCTTCCTTTTCTGGACCGGCTGTTGGCGCGCCAACGCAAAGGCGCCTCGCCAACAATCAAAGGGCGTTCACCTCATCCCGAGGAACGCCCACGCGCGCGCGCGACAAACACACGCGGGCCACTGCCACCCCCCCTCCGTCACCCACCGTCAGTCACAGTCGCCCGGACCCGTCCAGAAGTTCGGGAGGCAAGGCTCTGGACGGAACGGATGCCAGCGCAAACAGACCAACCGGAAACCAGAGGCGAGGCCGCCCGGGAAACCCGCCCATCGCATACAAATCCCAAGTGCTTCCCGGCCCATGGGCCGGACACGTTGAGCGGCGACCGCGCAACAGGCCAATGAGGGAAATGGGGACGCGAACCAACGCGGCAAAAGCGCGGGGGCCAGACCGCTAGCGAGACGCGCCAGCCCCCTTTTTGATCGTGGAAAAGGGTTTTGGCGACATTTCAAGCCTGTGGGTAGGGTTATACATCTATTTTCCACCAATAAACAGTCCCATGTCCCTTGCTCCTCGTCCCATCGCAAGTCTTATGCCTCTTTTGATTGGCTGGAACTTTCCAAGTCCGGATGGCATTCGCCAAAATACCCAAATGAGATCCAGCAAATAGCCGCAGTTGCCTTCCATCGAATGCCCTAGCATCTCGGAATGATGATGGCGCCAGCAGAGCCGGCCGACGCGCGGCATGCGAGCGGCCGTGACGACGTCACTACGAGGATGAGCGGCGGCGCATCTGGGAACCGACGCAAACCCATCGGGCTCGGGTACGAGAAGCGGCGCGAGATCGGCCGCGGCACGTACGGGACCGTGTATGACGGCTTCCACGAGGCGACGCAGCGACGCGTCGCCATCAAGAAGGTGATTGGCCGCCCTTCCGCGGGAGAGGCCGAGGCCGCACTGCTGGAGTCCTGCGCCGGCGCCGCGCACGTTGTGCAGGTGCGTTGGGTGCAAACTTCCGTGTGCGATTCACGACTGACCACGTTCTGTAGCTGCTGGACGTCGTCAGGCGCAATGGCAAGGTCTATCTCGTGCTCGAGTTCATGGAGACGGACCTCGAGACGATCATCAAGTCCACAGATGACATCCCGCGTCTCGAGATCGCGCATGTAAAGGCGTACCTGCGCATGCTACTGCTCGGCGTCAAGGAGCTCCATGACCGCCTCATCCTCCATCGCGACCTCAAGCCTAACAACCTGCTCATCCGGGAAAGAGACGGCGTCGCGAAGATCACCGACTTTGGCATGGCGACGCAGCTCGCAGAGGACGACAGCGACCGCCCCAAGTCGATCCAGGTCGTCACGAGGGCGTATCGTGCGCCGGAGCTCTTTTTCGGCCAGGACAAATACGGCTCCGAAGTGGATCTGTGGTCTGTCGGCTGCATCTTCGCGGAGCTGCTGCTGCGGAAACCCTACTTCGACGGGTCGTCGGACATCGATCAGCTCAGCCTGATCTTTGCCGCTCTTGGGTCACCGACCGAGAATGGCTGGCTCGCTGCCGCGGATCTGCCGTTCCATCTCAAGTTCAAGGACACCAACCCAAAGCCGCTCAAGGATCAGTTTCCTGAGCTCTCGGAGGCAGGCGTAGACTTGTTGTCGAAGCTGCTGCACGTGGACCCGAGGAAGCGCATCTCCGCAGCGGACGCACTAAGCCACGTATTCTTCAACGAGGATCCGGCTCCTGCGAGCGGCGACGGTCTCCCAATCGCGCTGCCCGTAGACGCAACGAAGAAGCGACCGCTCTCCGAAGTACTCGCTGCAGTTGGCGGCGAGGCGGAGAGTGACGGGCAAGAGGACGGCCACGTCGCTATCAAGGGCCGGCGTATCCTCTAGCGCAAGTGACTCATCGAACTATACTAGACAATTGCATCCGAAATCCAAGTAATAAGCCCACGTCACGGCGAAGTCAGCGTTAGGTGACTGTGCTCCCGACTGGTCACGAGTAGGCCGCAACGAAGATGCGTTCGTGTCTTGCAGCGTATTTCTTCGACACGACTACCACCTTGTTGCGCGTGCGGCGACGTCTAGACGCCGATCCCGTCTCTTCGTCGCTAGCAGTGCCAGAAAGAGGTACGCACGCTGACGACGTCGCACGAATTGTTGGGGCGAGTGATGTATCCAGACCAAAGCGAGTCGTGGAGGTTGGGTGCGTTCACGCGGATACAGAGTATGTCGACTGTGAGTGTTGCGCTCGCATTGAATTGGTATACGTGCGGCAATGTTCGACGGAGGACCGACTTGACCAACCCTCGCGCATTATCGCCTGCCCATTATTCCCTTGACCTCTGGGGCGAACGAGACCAGAGACAGCGTCTGATGCTACGCGTCGTCTCTTGACAGAGAGGTACAGTCAGCTCAATCAGCAGCCCTCGATTCCTCTTTTCTCTTCCATACGCATGTGCTCCACCCATGGGTCGTGTTGCAGAGAGAATCTCTGTATTGTAATCCATTCATCTATCCCTTCTTGATCTTGGTCTCCGTGAAAATCACGTGCTGTCGCACGATCGGATCATACTGCAACCTCTGTCAGTCCCTGCGCGAGACCTGCGAGCGAGCACATAGCATTGTCTCACCTTGCGGAGCGTGAGCTTGCGCTGCACGTTGCGTGGGTTCTTGGTGGTCGTGTAGAAGAAGCTGCGAACGCGGCAAAATCGTCAGCACAACCAACGCCCGTCGAACGGTTTTTCGTGTGGCCCACACGCACCCCGTGGCAGCCGTGCTCAGCATCTTAATGACGACGTTCTTCGCCTTTCCCTAAAACCCATCGGCGCGCACGGACGACGCGTCAGTCGCTTGCCACACGCCGTGCGCCCAACGCCGCCTCCGCTCACCTTGGCCATCTTGCTCCAGCTTCTTGACGCGAGATGTGTGGCTGGCTGCACCAACAAACGCCAACAAAGCACTCGGATTGGCTATAATTCAAATCTCAAAAATGATAGGATATATCTAATTTGTATTTTAGCCAATGGCACGAATGTAGAATCTATCCATCTCGAAGATCTCGATTGGGATTCTCTATTCATTTTTCTTATCCTCTCGGGCCGCGCAATAAATGAAGGGGGAAAGCAAGGCTCGGGAGGGATCATGATCCTCTTAGTCGATGGCCTGGAACGTGAGCGGCACAGGTTTGGGCACTTTGCGCAGGTACCGCGTGGCCTTCTCGAAACCCATCGACGAAACGTCCTTATCGCCGATACGCACGAGAATGTCGCCGACGGCAATTCGACGAAGGCCGGCGCAAGTCTGCTTACCAGTTCGCTTTGTGATTAGCATGACAGGGCCGGTGGTCGACTCAGCCTCTCGCACAGTCGAACCAAAGGGACCGTCGGTCCACTGTACGGTGTAGAACGCCGCAGGGTCGACGGTAAAGAACTCACCGCCGTCCGAAGCAACCGTCTTGACAGGAGCAGGCGCCGGTGTTGACGTTGACGCTGGCTTATGGGCTGCGCCGGGAGTCGGGGCCGAGACGGGAGCAGGAACAGGAGCAGGAGTCGGGGCCTGGGTTGGAGTCGAAGCGACCTGGACAGGCTTGGGGGTGGGCTCCGCGAACAGTTCAGCCGTGTCAATGATCGGTTGCTTTGCCTTTGGAGCAGGCGCAGGGACCGCAACGAGATCCGCTGTATCCACAAACTCCTTCTTCACCGGTGGTGCAGCGACAAGGTCTGCGGTATCAAGGTACTGCTTCTTTGGTGGAGCAGTCTTCTTGACTGGGCTTGGCTCAGCCAGAAGTTCGGCTGTGTCCACGTACGCTGGCTTGCTTCGGACAGCAGTCTTGTCCGCCTTCACAGGCTCAGCCACTAACTCAGCAGTGTCAACGTAGGTCTTCTTGGCTGGCTTCGGTGCGGGCTCAGCGACAAGATCAGCTGTGTCTTCGTACTGGTTACTCGCAGGCTTAGAAGGACGAGTCTTGGCTTGTTGAACTGGCTTGGCGACGGGTGATGGAGCTTGGTTATCAACTGGGATCTTAGGTAGGACTGAAGCAGGGTCCGCGACAAGCTCCGCCGTATCCACGTACTTTCGCTGAGGAGCGGGCTCAGCGACAAGTTCGGCTGTATCGACAACCGCTGGTTTGTTGTTGCGTGAAGGTTGAGGTCTCGAAACCGTAGCAACAGCAGCCGGTTCAGCAACAAGCTCGGCAGTATCAATTGGCTTGCTGGCGCGTGCTGGCTGCGGCCTTGACACTGTCGCAACAGGGACTGGTTCAGCCACTAGCTCAGCCGTATCAATCGCTGGCTTGCTGGTGCGTGCAGGCTGTGGTCTTGAGATGGTTGTGACAGCAGCTGGTTCGGCGACAAGCTCGGCTGTATCGATGGCTGACATGCTAGTACGAGCAGGCTGACGCTTTGGAGCGGGTTCCTGAACTGCAACAGCAGGTGGCTCTGGGACTAGCTCTGCCGTATCGAGTGTAGGCTTGCTCGTACGAGTGGGTTCGGCAGTCCCACCAGCCTCAGGAGCCTTAGCGTGAATGCTGTGGCGCTCCTTGACAGGGTCTGGGAGCGGAACGAATGCAGGTGCCCCCGGAGTCTTAGTACTTGGGTGGAAAGACTGGGAGCGACTTAAATCTTCATGCTGGGCAAATGGCTCGACCACCGGGTCTGGCGGCATGGAACCAGTCTTGGCCGAGATGCGACGTGGTCGTGGTGGATCCGAGGCGGGCGGTGCTCCTTCGTCGAACGAGAACGTGAAAATGCTACTGCGACTCGCATCGCCCGCTTTGTTGACTCTCGGGTCCGGCGGCAGAATCGCCGTCTCGCGGTCTTCCGTGCCCGACTGTGCACCGGTGCTGCTCTGTGGGCTCCGCGCATCCTCAAAACGCCGGTCGTCGCCGTCCTCGCTGATTCGCTCACCTTTTGGAATGGTCTGTCGAGCACCCACAGCCGCCGCCACAGCCGCGACACCGGATCGACCATCTTGTGAACTCGAGCTCTGGCTGCTACGGTCGTCCGCGTTGCTACTTCTTGCGCTGCTGACGCTTCGGAATCGGCTTCGATCCAGCGACACACGAACCTGTGGACTAAGAGGCGGCTCGCCCGTGTGGAAGTTTTGTGTCGATGCTCCAAGAGGTGCAACAGGCGAAAGCGGGCCTTCGCACTCCGGAACCCCTGGCTTCTGGTAGCCTGGTGTGGACGGCCGCGCCGAGGTCGTGGCTCGCATGCCCTGGCTGTTGCGCTCGTCCATGTTTCGAATCTTCCGACGAAAGCGAAGCACCGCCGGCTTGGGTGCATTCATGAGATACTGCATGGTCTCCCGGAATCCGACCTCAATCGCCGACTTGTCGTTGACCATGACGATCTCGTCATCTTCCTGCACGAGATTCAGTTGCCGCGACGTGCCAAGTCCCGTGAACGACCGCACAAAGGGCAACCCACTCCGCGACATGCCAATGACGAGCCCCAAAGGGCCGTAGTCCCACAGGAACTCGTACTCGTTCTCCGCGAGTTCCGGCAGCTCGACGAGGTGGTCATCCTGGAGCTGCTTGCGGAAGCGCAGCAGCACGGGCTTGGGCATCTCGCGCAGGATGGACATGACCTCGTCCATCGAGTACTCGCTCGTGGGCACATCGTTGGCGTACATGAGCTGGTCGCTCACCTGTACCTCGCGACGCACAATCTCGTTGGCCTTGTCCGAGAGACGCTTGACCATGGGCAGCTTGCTCTTCGGGTCGAGCGTGAGCACGATGCCCAGCGGGCCGTCCTCCCATAGGTAGTGGTACTCGTTCGGCGCGAGATCAGGCAGCTGCTTGGCCTGGTTGCCGTAGGGCGACAACTGGAGCGTCAGGCGCACGGGCTTCTGCACCGAGCGCAGGAACGTCGCCGCGTGCTCGGCGCCGAGGTGGTAGACCTTTTCCTCGCCAATAGCCACGAGCAGGTCGCCAGGCACGACCTCGTGAAGCCCGGAGGCCTCGAGCTGCTCGCGGCGCGCCGTGCGCCGCGCCAGCAGCATGACCGTGCCGCGGTCCGAGTTGACGGGCGTGAGCGTGAAGCCGAAGCCGCCGTCGCGCCACTCGACGGCGTACATCTTGCGCTCGTCGAGCTGGATGTCAGCCGTCTCGACGGCCACGGCGCTGAGCCGCGAGTGGCTGCGCTCGCCGCGGTCCAGGTAGTGCGGCGTCGGCGCGCTCATGGGGAGATCGGGGAGTGGCGTCGGCGGCGGATCGGTTGGCGTTGGTCCGTGTCAATGAGTGCTCGATCTCTACCAACAAGCTGGCGTGGTGGAATCGTTGGAAGCTTTCTGTTGGCGTTGTTGGCAACTCGGGACGAGAGAGGGGCGATAATCGCGAGACCTGCCGGAATCCATACTTCGAAGTTGGCCGGCTCCTTGCGGGCACCAGTTCGAGAACAAGCCCACGAACTGCAGGTGTAGCCAATGCTGTGCGACCTGTGAGAACAAATTCTTCTGGGAAATTCCATCTGGTATGTCGTTGTCTGGACGTTGTGGGATGGGAACCATAACTTCGCCAAACGGGCGGGGCGAAACTTTCCGGACCGAAAGCGGGGAAGACGCGCGGGGTACGAGTTACATTTCTTGGAAACGCTGATCAAGTCAGTGCTCCACATAGCTCAAAGACAATTCATCAGCTTCTCCGCAGCGCTGAGTGCACCACCGCAAGAGGTAGGACCCTCGAGTACCCCTACGATCGCGAGAACGTGCAGCTGAGTCATGCGCGTCGACAAGGCCAGGCAATCGGTCTCACACGTGTCAAACGGTTTCGACGAACCCAGCTGAGGAAATGCATTGAGATAGGTTGGATGATGCTCCGGTTACGCCCCACCGTAACCATCATGCCACACGTAATCGGCTGCAGTCATGCGCGACACTCGTGCGACCTCCCACAGTACGTAACCAGCGTTCGTAACTCCTCATACCCTTCACCCCCCTTCAACCTATCGTCGTGGCGCCAACGCCGTAATTCAAAATGGTGGCCACAATTGGGATCTTCGTCTCGCTCGCCGCGCCGATCCCAGCGCACACGGCAAGCGATGTCGTAAGTCAACGCGGTGACTCTGTGCATGCGTCCTCCGCGCTGGCCATTGCCGTGATTCCGACGCTGATCCTCGCTTCCACGCTCGTGCTGTCGCTTGAGATCCTGGACCAGTCGCGCGTCTCGAGACCGCTCTCCGTCGGCATCCTGGTTTTCCTGTGGGCTTCGTGTCTCGACGACGATATCCAACTCTTTTCTCTGCTCTTTGCAGCTTTGTGCCATGGTGTGCAAGAGGCGTTTACGAGATTGAAGAATGGTGACGCCACTATGTTTCGGCCGCAGAGCTCCATCTCGTCGCTGTGGCACTACTGGATACGCGTCTTCTCCTGGGCCGCAACATTAGCATGCGCTAGTGCTCTTGCTTATCCGACAGCCGACAAGCTAGGTGACTGGCACTTAGTGACCGGAGTTATCAGCACGGCGTTCTATTTCGCGATTTACTGCGAGTGCACTGAGATCCTGCTGCTGCTGTACTATTCGTCCAAACCAATCGCGTACCGATGGCGCGACCGAGCGCCGTTGTGGCTCACCTTCGGTCTACTCGGTGAACTCTACAGCACGCGAATGCTCTCTTCAATCGGCGCACGGATCTACGAACGGTGTCGTCCAGCGACTGCTGCGTTGGTGGTCGTAGCCCTCCAGACAGTCGCTAGTCAAGTTGACTGGACAGTCGTGCTTGTTTTCGTCCGACGGCGCTGGGCTGGGCTGACCACGATGGTCCACAAGAAGAAGCCTGCGCATTCAGTTCGACGAAGAAGTTTCCTGTATCGCACGGGCAGCGATGTTGAAGTTGTTGGCATGGCCATCCACTACCAAACGTATGACCTGCGCCACAATCCGAACGACGACGCAGAGACATCGCCTGCTTAACGCAACAGCAGTATTTATGAGGATAACGAACAACAAAACAAAAATGTCGATGGGAGTCTTGGCTCGTTCAAACGGATCAGCTGTTCTTGTTCGCGATGAGGCGCGAGATGGAGTTGAGATCGAACGGTGGCAACAAATGTTCGTATCGCTTAGACGGTCGCAGCTTCCGCAGCTGAGGATCGCTCGCTCTTTTGTTGAAAGAAGAAATTCCGAGTGATTGAGAGAATGCAGACGTTGATGGAGAGGATGAGGAGCCGGATGCCATGAACGACACGAATATGTCGGGGTCGGGAGCGGCAGCTCGAGCGTTAGATCTGTTTGAACTCGTTTCTTGAGGTGCTGGGTTTAGTCGAACAGCATTGATTCTTGGCTCATGGGATGGAGCGCGCGGTGAATCTGCTGAGGCAGCTTCAGATCGTCGGCGTTTCGTGCGCTGAGTAACATTTCTTACTTCAGTCAGCGGCGATTCTGTTGGAAGAGAACGAGACCGCTTCTTCGGAGTGGGAACTTTTTCCGGACTCGACCCTCTTGGCTGGGAGTCCATCCAGTGGTCAGGTTGACCGTCTTGCTGACTCATCGTAGCACGTTCGCGCTCTTCATCAGCACTGTTGCTACCAGTGGCCTCCTCTTCTTCTGGCACCTCGTATTCCATGTCCAGTGTTTCAGTCTCAGACGGCTCTTCCTCCGGCGGCTGACTTGGATCCTGAGCTTCTGTGTTCCATTGAGTTTTCTCGACAGAGTTGCGTGAAGCGTGCAAATTGCCTCCTTGGCTCCCATCAGAAGCTTGGGTGAATGGCTCGTCATGGTCGGTCCGCACAACACCGACGAACTCACCACGGACCTCCGATGTTTGGGAAGCCTGGGTGGATTCCTCAAGAAGTAAACTAGCGCTGAGCCTCTGAGCCTGAGTAAGTAGCTGCTGCGACTGCTCGCCCACCGCTTGAGTTGACTCCGACTCGGTAGACGACAAGCTTGTAGCTTCTGGTAGGTTATCACTGCCTTTTTCAACATCACTCTGTGGCATTGATTGCCCGGGTTGCAACGCTGCAGAATCGTCGGCTTCTTCGTATCCTGCATCATCACTGTCGGTGTCACTGCATTCGATGAATGCTTTCTGCAAATTCTCCGCTTGAAAGCGGGCGACCTGACTGTCAGGAACGGACGCGTCGACTTCAGGTTGGGACTGCGACAACAATTTCGGTTCAGTCTCCAACACGATGATCCGTGGACCCTGCGCGGGCGATGCAGTGTCGCTACTGGACACGACAGTGTTTCCGCTGCTCGAGACGATCGTGTTTCCGCTGCTGGTAGGCAGCGAATCCGTTCTAGACACCGGGCCATTCTCAACGATCAGCTGCGAGTCAGTCGGCCCAACTTGCGCATCTTCTGGATACCATGCTTGGGCGACGACGTCGCTTTCTTGCTCCTTCCTGAGTTCAGCTCCGTCCAATAGAAGCGTGTAGGCGGTGTCGAGCTCACTTGGTGATGGCATGGCGGTCGGCTCAATGGCGAGTTCTTGGCGGCGCGCCAGCCGTGTCTCAAGCGCGGAAGCTGACAGCGCATTTAGTTGTTTGGCAATTGCGTCATGCTCTTCCAGGAAAGGCGTCGGGTTGACGGCCAACTCGCTATCGTCGATGACCGACAGTGCACTCACAAAGAGCCACAGTTTGGTCTGGCGGCGCTGCGCGAGTCGCGCGGACACGCTCGTCGTTTTCTGGCCGGATCGCTGAGTCTCGAGGCACAGTGCCGGCGTCGCAAAGTGGTATTTCTCGACGCGCACGACGCTTCCTCGCAGACGTGACAGAGAGTTGTACCGCTTGGTCGCGCACAGCTCGTCCACGAGCGCCTGCGGCACGAACGCCTCGATTGAGAAGCCGCGGTCCACGAGCGTGAGGAGTTGCTGCTTGGAGTTGGTCGCGCGCACCATCATCACGCGGTGGCTCGTCAAGCTCACGAAGGGCGCCTGTGACTCGCTCTCCTCGGTCGCCTCGTCGGTCTGGCTCTCCGCGAGCAGCGGGGCCTCCTGCGCGTGCGCGCCGCCCATGGCCTGCGCCACGTTGCGCTGCGTTGGGTCGTCCAGCAGCAGCGCCAGCGCCTCGCGCAGCAGGAACTCGGTGAGCGCTCGCATCAAGTTCGATGGAATTTTCGCGCGCCTTTCAAGCCAAATCAATACCGTTATTGACAATAGATACCGTATTTGGCTTTGAAAAATGTATCCAATCGTTGTCCCGATTAAGTACGAATATCCAGATCGGCGGTACAGTACAAAACTATTCGTACTTGAGAGGGAGATATACAGTACGACTAGTCGAATCAGAGAGGTGCCTTGCTCAATTGTCAAAGCCTACCGTGCTGGACGGACGAACACGCGACGCCATGCTCCACGTGTCTCCGCTCGCGGCGCTCGCTGGCCGCAGCCTCGTGACGCGCGGCGCGTCGCTGCGCACCAGTGCGCTCTCCCATATCCAGCAGCGCGCGGCGGCATCCTCGACGGCCGGCGACGTCGTCGCGTCGACCGCGAAGAAGGGCGCGCGTGCCAGCCGGGCGCGCGTCACACGCTACGTCCGTGTCAAGAACGGCGGCGCCAAGCCCAAGGAGACGAAACGTGGGAACGCCCAGTCACTTTGAGGGAGGTTTCTGCTCGATGTTCTGATATTTGAGTAACCTGCAGCGCTGTCGCCGGCTGAAGAAGCCGCCATCGCCGCGTCGGAGCGCACACACGCGGCCAACAGTCGCTTGGGCCTTACCAGGAACGCGCTGGTGAGTGGCGAGGAGTCTTTTTTGCTTTGCGGATGCCAGATCTAACAGTGCGTGACCAGGTTCTGCGGTTTAGCAACGAGAACTCGTACTTGAACTGGGCGAGAAACGGCGTCCTGTCCTCCGCCGTTGGTGTCGCCATGTATGCGCAGGAGCACCACCGAGGCGCTCAGCTCAGTGGCGCAGGTCTGCTGCTGCTGGGCTTCGGCTACATTGGCGTGGGCACGGCCAAGTATATTTATTACATCTTGCGCTTCCGCCAAGTCATGGAGCTGTCGTGGTGGAGCGTCATCGGTACGTCCTCGCACGCGTCGGCCGCATTGATCATTTGGCTCACGGCCACGGCCTCGTTCCTGGTACGCTGTCTTCTTCCGCTTTCGTGCGTGAAATGCCGTTGCTGATTGCTCTTCATTGTCGTGTCGATTCAGGAAAGTGTGCCGTTGGAGCTCGATGCAATGCTGCTGACCGAGCCTATTGTCGACTTCCTCCCATTCCGTATTCGTCAGGGGCTCATCGAAACCTACAGCCTCTACCTCGATGATCTAGAGCACCACACCGACGAGCAGGAACGAGTGCTGCGTGCCATTCGAGGGGAACAGTACGAGCCGCGTGCGGTTGTCACGCCTCCAGTGGTCGGACCTCCGGTCCTACCGCCCGTCGTCGAGACGGAAAGTTCCTGAAAATGACAATTGTTGAAACGATAAAAGGTGGCGTGCCATCTGAAGTAGGAACTGGAAATCAATATTTTCAGCCCCACCATGGTGTGCTGGAGACTGTACATTGACTCGCGTCGCCTAAAAATGTGCTCCAACGTAGTGACCATCTTGCCGACACTGCACGGACTTTCCGGTTGGGGAGGAGAGACATTCCCAATCAGGTGCTGGCGACCTGGGCAGCAATCATGAACATAAAAAGCAGTTTGCAAGGCGTGTCAAGTCAGCTTATTGACGCCCACTTCTGATCGCTATACTGACGGAATTGGGGACAACCAACACCACAAAAGATATCGCCATCTGAAGCATTGCGATCGAAAAGAGGAAGCGCGAGAGGCAAGTGTCTGATATCAGCAAAACTCTGCAGCGGTCCCACGGTCGCCCATGATTACCGGTGTCACAGGTACCCTTGAGCAGGGTCTATGTCGACTGCCACCTGGTCATCCAGATCACGTGGCTGGTATTAGACCAACGCAGAGTCATCAGTGGGGCGTTCTGTTGACTGAGGATTCGAGCTGTTTAACCCATCGAAGACCCACATCAGCTTAGGGAACACAGCATCGAGACTTAAATGCCACCCGGAGACTTCCGCCATCTCCACACTTCCTTCAAACCCTCAGCATGGTCCATACTCGAAGTTGGGCGGCAAGAAATCCCCACGCGTCAATCGCCGCGTTTCAAGCGGTCGCTAATGACGCTACCACATCGGACAATCAGCGTATACTCCGTCGACAGCAGCGACAGCAGCGTCGGCAAGCGGAGAATCAAAGACGCACCGCAGCTCGTGCGCAAGGGGGCAGATCTGCTCTTCTTGTTGGGTTCACAGGTCGACACTACGCAGCTGGTGGTGTGCCATTCGCGGATCTACACGACCACTTCTTTAATGTTCCACGACCACGTCGAGCTGCCCAGGCGCAACCACCAGCCACAGCAGCGACGAACAACTTCCCTCGACTTAATATCGACATCACAGCAATCAACTTTCCGGGCCGCGTTAACACGATAATCAGCCGCGTCTGCGATGGGTTGGAAGACTTGATCACTCGGAGCAGGCCAGCAACTGGGGATCTCTCACAGCGCAATGAAGGTGTGACTGCGTTCCTCACTCGGTCTGCCGCAATCATGATTGCAAACGCATTCAATGACGACGAACATGACCACACCGATGTAATTCTTCCCCTCCCTCAGCCAGTCGCTGGTCAAATACTTCAACCCATTGACGGTAATCTTGGCGGTGCGACAGGATCGATTGGGATTGCCATCGAGTGCGAGTACCTCACAGGAGACTTGGGCAATATCGGTGGGAAATCCGATGTTGTTTTGATGCGGCGCACCCAAGACCCAGATGGACCAAACAACGGATATGTACCTCTGTGCGTGTTTGAAGTCAAGCGAGACGTGCTGAACCTTCTCGATCGAGGCTTAGCACAGTGCATTCTCGGATCAGCAGCATTGGGACACGAGTCTCGAGTCAACTCCGTTGTTGGGGTCGTGACCAACTTGCGCGAGTGGATCTTTTGTCGAGTTGAGAACACACGCAAATTGTCGTTAGCGACATCTACACTCTCAACTTCGCAGATCCAGGTCCTGTCCGCAACAACAATCGAGATCAAGGCTCCCTTGACCACATTGTGGGTACGTTTGTCGCTCTGTACAGGTCTTCTCTAAGTCAGTTCGCTGAGGTCTCGTAAAATGAAGGCGGCGTAGAGCTAACATACTCAAAATCTATTCACCCGACAAACCCTAAGACCCGGAAGTCTGTTTAGTTCACTGCACGACCAGTGCGTGCATCGAACGGTCCGTGGTCCGACAAACGACATCACATGTCGAACAAGAACAATGTCGAGGCTTCTGGCAGCCACGATTCCGATCGGTTCGTCACCTACCGCTCGTCGCAGCCTGGCTGCGTTCAGATCATATCCGGACACCAAACTCAGTATCCCTATCCATGCGCCTCTGGGGTCGTTGAGCAATTGATCTTGGAACCTGCCAAACAGGTTATGGGTGTCTGTACGCCACTCCGCGCGCATCGAGCTTCGCGACTTTGCATCCCTTGGGGCGATGAAGACAGTCTCTAGCGTCGTGTTGGTCTCAAGCATGCGAACGATCTCGGAGGCGTACCGATCACGATGGTCCCTACGACACCCAACCAATCCGAGGTTGCGTAGCACCTTTGTACCAGGATGGTCAGGATCCGACAGCATCCTCAGCAGCGCGATGATATCAAGGCGATTCTCCATTAACTGCGTGACAATACAGAAAGAAGAAATCCGACACGGGCTGCTTGTTGACATGCACGGTGCCGAGAGTTCCAGATTCCAGTTGAAGCGTCGTCAACTGAGGGCATAACTTGAGCACCCGTGAAAGATCTTCCTTCTCGAATCGAACACTCCGAGACCGCCTCACACCAGCCAGAACAAGCGACTCGATCTCCGCGCCACCCATTCGTTCAATAAGTGGGCTAATTGATTGGCATTCGAGATTAATCCGAGTGCGGAGACTGAGCAACGCAATCCCGAGGCGAGGAGTGAATGCATCGCAGTAGACAGAAGAGATGGAGACGGCACTGCGCGACATCCAGTAGAGGCCGTAGCCATGTGCAATGACACCAACAAGGCCTAGTGGTGGTACGACGACGACAACTTCAAACTCCTCGTCTGCAACACCACTTCGTAAAAGCTGACCAGGCCGTAGTTGGGGCTTGATGAAGATGCTCGTAACAACTATCGTCTTTACCATTGCCGTACCCGGAGCACACCAATGAAATGCCTCGTCAGCACCAGATAAATCTGAAAGTGTTTTCCGCACGTATGCCTCAAGAGGATGTGTGGCGTTTGTGGCCGCAACCAGTGTGTTTGCATCCACAAACACATTTCCTCGTCTTTCTCTCGTTCTCGACGTCACTGAAACCAGGTTTGTGGATGCAAACCTGGTTTCAGTGACGTCGAGAACGAGAGAAAGAC
>JAADVR010000293.1:0-38914 GCA_023335855.1 Pythium scleroteichum
CCCCCCCCCCCCGTCACTCGCCACTATGGAAACCGAGAGCTCCTCGCTGCTGCCGCTGCCGCCGCCACCGCCGCACGCGCTGCTGGGCCTCGCGTGCGTGGCGGCGTCCGCGCTCTGCTTCAGCGGCATGTCGGCCGTCGCCAAGTACGAGGCGCGCGTGCTCTCGCCGATCGCGACGGTCTTCTGGCGCTCGCTCGTCACGTGGCTCCTCAACTTCGTAAGCTCCGCTCTTGGCTCCCATGACCATGCTACTGACGTCTTGGGAGTGCTTAGATCTGCGTGTGGTACGCGCGGCAGAGTCTCTTCGTGGCGCCGCGGGACCGCAAGAGGCTGCTCTTCCGCTGCGCCGTGGGCTTCGGCTCGATCGTCTGCGTCTTCGTCTCGATCGCGCACATGGTGCTGGCCGACGCGAGCGTCATCATCTTCACGAGCCCCATCGTCACGTTCTTCTTCGTGCGGCCGTGCATCCTACTCGCATCGCTCTACCCTTCACTAAATGACTCGGTTTCTGTAGGGCGCACGTCTGCTCGGCGAGACGATCGACCCCGTGGGCTTGCTCTGCGCGCTGTTCTCCTTCTGCGGCCTGCTCTGCGTCGTGCGGCCTGGCTTCCTCTTCGGCTACGAAGTGTCCTCGACGGACACGACGACCGCCTCGACTTGGAACGGCATCGTCGCCGGCCTCGGCAGCGCCATCTTCCAGGGATTCGTCTACACGTCCGTGCGCCAGCTCAAGCAGATCCACTTCCTCGTGATTCTCCACTATTTCATGATCTTCAGCGGCTCCATGGCGCTGCTCTACCTCCTCGTCTTTGAGCACGGCGTCACCATCCCGAACTCGTCCGACATGTGGCTCGCCGTGCTCGGCAACGGCGTCTTCACGTTCCTGGGGCAAAGCTTGCTCACCAAGGGCTTCCAGCTCGAAAAGGCCGGCATCGCGTCCGTCATGCGGCAACTGGACGTCGTGTTCGTGTTCATCTGGGACGCGTTCCTGCTCCACGAACGCATCAACCCGTGGAGCATCGTCGGCGCCGCCATCATCTGCTGCTCGACCAGCGTCATCGCGCTGCGGCGCGCCAACGTCCTGTGAGCAAACGAGGCAGAGAAACAAGCGTATCGTCGCGAATCAAAATACAACTGGTTTTGATTTTGGAACTTGAAAACGAAAAACAACAAAACCTTCGGGTGAAGCATTCGCTCGAGGATGGCGAGCGTGGATCGCTCGGGATGAAAGCACGCACTCGAGACTCGAGAGAGCCGCTTCGTACGGTACATCGGCGTCTTGAACGCCCCGCAACCTCTTCAATCACTTGTGGCTTCTCATCGACTGCGCTGACCACCGCAGTTCAAATTCTTTCTCGCCAGTCTTCAAGAGAGCGCGCACTAACTTCAACGCTCGGTCGGGAGTGTCCACAGTCGCCGTAGCGATGGCTCTTCGCTCTCGCGCGCTGCCGCTCTGCCGAGCCAGTAGAAGCTCCACGCGCCAACGAGATTCTTACACACCACTGCTGAGCACCGGCTGCTTGACCATCGCGATCAGTTGCGAGATCCCTGGAAAGGCGTCCCTTGCCGTTAGGGACGACCCTGGTCAAGCCCGAGGTTCCATCGGAGCACCTGAGCGTGGAAATTGGATTCGTTCTGCACGGTATCCGCGACGCACAAGCATTGCTCTCGAAAAGAACCACCGGCACTCGGTCTTGGTTGACGCGGTCGCTCTGCCTTCTGGCCGCTTCGTCGTGGTCTCTTTATCGCTGGCTTAGCGCATTCGTTCGGGGGTCCCGTGGGTCGATGCCTCCGTCAAGCAGAGATCAGACTGCGTCGAAACTCCACGGCGTTGCCTCGCCTCTCTAGGTCTGCGCGTTTAAACGTGTGGTCGACATGGTTGTCTTTCACCATCTCGGGGCAGCTTGTACGAGTTGTATTGTTGTAGAGCTTGTGCCTGGAGACGTCTTTGGCTTCTTGAGCGCCTGCGACCAACCATGTTGCAACAATTCTTAAGTGCCGGCTCCCAAATTTAGCCCTCACGGCCTGGTCGTCCGTCTTCGCTGTATGTACCTGTTAGTTGACGCCATGGGTGCCACCGGGCCTTCGCACCCTCGCTCGCCGCCGGTGTTCCGCGCCGCGCGCTGGCTCTGGCACTGCTGGCAGCGTCTCTACGTGAGCCACCGCGGCCTGTACTCGCTCGAGCGCCTCCACATGCTGCACGAGTACAGCACGATGCACTCGCTCGCTCGTTGCGTTCTCTCGTGTCTGCTGACGCCGCTGCCGACGCTCGTGTTCGTGGTCGGCCTCGAAGTGATCCCGCTCAAGCCGCCCGACGCCGGCTGGCGAGCCAACGACACGACGTGGCTGCGGCTGTGGCTCTTCTCGATCGTCGTGACCAACTGCTTGCACTTCCAGGCGCGCGAGATGGTCGCCGACTTCCCGCTCGCGGCGCGACAGGCCGTCGTCGTGTCCGTGACGTCGTCCACAGGCTACTGCGCTCTGTACGTGCTCGCGGCCGCGCTCTGGCGGTTCCCGATCCCGTTCGGAGGCGTGCTGGGCGTGCTTCCGTTCACAGCGTGTCTCTTCCTCTCGCTCGCCGTGGTCGTGGGGCCCACCCAGCTGCGGGAGATCAACCGCCTGGGCAAACCCATGGCCGTCTACAGCAAGATGGTCGCCGCGCAGTGCTCGCTCGCATTTGTGTACCCGGCGTACAACGCCATCTTCACGCTGCTGGGCCCGACCGAGCAGGTTTTCTTCTTCGTGCTGCTGCCACTGATCAAGCTCGCGATGAAGAACGTGGTCGCGCGCATCTCCGAGGACATGGAGGACCTCAGCTCGCGCTCTTCACGGTCGAGCTCTTCAACGCGCTCTACATGGTCACGTGCATGCAGAACGCCGGGTCGGTCGTGACGACCATCGCCGTCATCTCACTCGACGCCGTGAGCTCGTTGCTCGCGCTGCGAGACATCCACCACGTGACGTCGATCGTCCACGAGCTCCAGAGGCTGCATCTCGACGTCGACCGGCGCGATCTGCTCGCGCTCGTCCAGCAGATCTGCCTCGACCAGGGCCACGCGCGGCACTCAAGCGGGCTGCTCACGCCGTTCGTGCGGCTGCGCACAATCGCACGCCACCGGCTCCAGCGCACCAACAGCGATCTCATGCGCACCTTCGAGCTCGCCGTTAGGACTGCACAGGCCAAATCGGGGCGCTCGCAGCGGTCTCACCGGCTCTCGCTCGTGTTGCCCGTGGACGCGCCGAACCCGCGCAAGCTCAGCCGCGTGCGCAGCATGCCGGACGTGAAGAACTCGGTCGTACCGTTCGACCGGCAGTCGTCGGCCACGGCGGCGCCGTCCGTGGCGAACGTGCTCTCGCGTGACCAGCAGGCGCAGCTCGTGGAGCAGACGCTGCGCATGCTCTTCCGCACCGAGTACCTCGTGCTCACCGAGTACATCGAGTGCGCCATGCCGCTCGTCTACGCGGCGTACCTGGCCGTGCTCTTCCACCTGCCGAACGCGCGCTTCTTCGCGCACACGCGCGGCATGACGCACCCAAGCTCGCGACGACGCTCTCGACGATCCTCACGTACGCGACGCTCGAGACGCTGTCGCTGCTGGCGCTGCACGTGATCCTGTGGCGCCGCTTCCGGCTCAGCGCGCTGCACCAGCTCGCGTTCGTGCTCGAGACGCAGCGCGGGCTGATCCAGGGCAAGATGCTCGTGTGGGCGCCCTTCATTCTGCAGTTCACGCTGCTGCACTGCGGCAACGACTTTACCTTCCGCTTCGCCCTCCACGCGCCGTAGAAAAAAGAACTAAAAAAAGGCAAGATCTGCTCACACGTCGCAGATTTTGCCTCCACTGGTGCTGCTGGAAGGACGGAGCCGAGGGTCATGACCTTGGGAATGAGTTGCTATGGGCGCTTTTCAACCCATCGCTTCAACTCTTCTCATTGGACGGCTCGTGGGAATTTTCGCGAATGATTCGATTCCCTTCTCCAAGTTGAAGGTAGCAGTGGCCAGGCAAACGAGACCGAACCTGTTGGTGTTCACCATGGACGACACCAATGCACAGCGAGCACGTCGCTTGGCGAATGGCTTTTCTACCTTGCCCATCCAGTCGAACCCACTCCAACTTCAAGCGCCGTCCGATTCGCGTCGAGGATACCGTAATAGGGACCCGGTGCTCGGTAACGACAGACTTTGTTTGTGTCACTTTGAGATTCGTGCGGTTCCAAGCACATCGGCTCATCATGGTGCAGTGTGAGGGGTTCGTGAAGGACACGAAAACCGAGCGTATTCGGCAATGTGGACGATTCCAGACGAGCAGATTCTGTCATGATCACGTCAGTCAATGTCGCGGTTTGAATCTTGACGGTGAGCATTGCCGAGCAAAGCAAAAGCCTGGCTACAAGTACTGCCGCGCGAACCACGACCCTGATCACGAGCCCACATATGTCAATCCCAGCGGTCTCCGACTCGAAAATCTGCGTGGTCGCCGAGAGAATGCAATCGTCCGACGCTACAAGAACAGCGATCCCTACAACTCTTGCCAGCTGCCCACGGGGTTGAGAAATTACCATCTCGACCACAAGTTTGAGCTCCAGTGTGGCGCCTTCGCGGTTCGACGCGCCGAACTGGACGATCCGGATATCGTCGTGGAGTTTCTATGCGACCACGTGCTCAATGAAAACTTCAATCTCTGCTTGACGGACGCGGCCACCAACAAGATCAAGGGTGCGGCTGTCACCCGCTTCCTCGACGACACCCTGACCGGCCACAGAGGAGGTAAATCGTTTACTACATACTTGCGGGAAGAGAAGTTGGAGGGTGGACGCCTCTCTCGCGAGGTCACAAAGCGAATCCGCAAGGAGATGGACAAGGCGAGCAAGGAGTGTTTGAACAAGCTGGAGGACGAAAGCGAAGACGCCGACATCAGGAAGTGCAGAGGCAACTGCAGAGGCTCCGTGTCGACATGGAGCTGTCTACTCAGAGTAGGAAGTAAGGCCCTGCGCGTTCGCCAACGTTCCTCACACGTCGCATGCAGCTCATCTTGAACGTTGGGGAGGTAAGGTCGGATTCTGGAACAATCCACTTGAACTGTTTAAAACATGTTTTCAACCCATGCCGTCTCATCCCATGCATACAATTTTCCACTGTTTGTGCCAGTAACCATCAACTCTGTTTCAAACACTTTTGTGTTTTCGAATTCGAACTGCGACGAAGGCACTCGCGCGAGGGAATCCGACGTGTCCTGCGAGCTTGGTGGTGAGCACCGCACATCCATTTTCGTAGCCTCACCGCCACACGATCTCTCCTGTCACTATGGTGCGTCGCTCGCTCTCTCTCTCTCTCTCTCTCGGCGCCGCGCGTGGCGCTCTCGTGTCGCCAGCGTCGGCTGCGCCTGCTCTCGGCGATTCCGTGCTGACCGCGCGCGTCTCTGTACGATCTCTAGAGCTCGCTCCGCAAGTTGATTCCCTTCGGCAACCGCGTGCTCGTCAAGCGCTTTGAGGCCGTCGCCAAGGTGCGTTTTCCGTTGGTAGTATGGAGATGGTTCTGCGTGGATAGTAATATTGCTGTGTGTGTGTGTGTGTAGACGGCGAGCGGCATTTACCTCCCGGACGCGGACCAGCAGAAGCAGAACGAAGGCGAGGTCGTGGCCGTCGGCCCCGGCCTGCGCAACGCCAAGGGCGAGCTCATCCCGGTGCAGGCCGCGGTCGGCGACAAGGTGCTGCTGCCGGAGTACGGCGGCAGCCTCGTCAAGCTCGACGGCGCCGACTTCCACCTCTTCCGCGACGACGACCTCCTCGGCAAGCTCGAATAGATTCCCGGCCCTCAGCCTCTCGTGGTGAAGACCGAGCTTCTCGTCTCGCCTTCAGGATGCTGCTGAACGCAGGGTCATTTGTCCCGACGACTCGTGCTGGTGGCTGCTTCGCTGGGGTGGACGCGAGGCTTCGGTGCTCTGCCGCGACGTTTTTGTGCCCAGAGTAAAAGAAAACACCAGAATATCATCCCTATGTAAGCATTCTACCAGCAGTGGGTCGGTCTTTCTCAATGGCAAGTCTTACGATAATTAGTGAACGAAAGGAGCTACTAGTAGACACCACTACAGCTCAGCGGCAATTGACGGCTTGGGCGAGGGCGTCAGTCCGCCTGCTGCCTGCTTGACGGCCTTGCCGGCCACGAAGATCGACTCGATATTGCGGTCGTCACCGAGGAACAGGAACTTCTGGAACGCCATGAGCGCGTCTTCCTTGTCGGTCTCGTCCTGAGGCGCGTCAAGCGGACCGTTCTCGGCGTACGGGTCCACGACGAGCGCGTCGAACTCCTTGCCGACGACGAAGTTGCCGACCTTGTCCCCCAGGCCAATGGCCTCGGCGCCGCCGACTGTCGCGAGGTAGAACGCCTCGGTGTACGTGAGTGCGTCGTGGGGTTTGTCGTCTTCGACGGCGCTGCTCAGGCCGATCGAGACCATCTTGGACGCGATCACGGCCTGGCGGATCGCGTCGAGCATCGACGGCGAGTAGCCTCCAGACACGTCGGTACCAAGGCCGACCTTGTGGCCTTCCTTGAGCAAGCGACGCACGTTCAGTACGCCGCTCGAGAGCGAGAAGTTGGAGTTGGGGCAGTGGATGATGCCCGTGCCGCGCGTGCGCAGCACCTCGCGCTCGTCGCGCGCACACCAGATGCAATGGGCCACGTAGGACCGGTCGTGGAGCAGTCCGTGGTGGTCGTAGACGTCCGTGTACGTCTCGCACTCGGGGTACATGCTCTTGACCCACTCGATCTCGGCCGGGTTCTCCGACAGGTGCGACTGCACAGGCAGCGCCGGCGAGTGCTCGCGCGAGATGTCGGCGAGCGCATGCATGAGCGGCGACGATGTGCTCGGTACGAAGCGCGGCGTGATCACGGGCGTGACCAGCTCGTTTTTCTTGGCCAGCACGTAGTCGATGAACTCGCGCGTGTGCTTGATGGACGTGGCCGTGTCCTCCGTGAGCTCGGGCGTGGCGTTGCGGTCCATGTTGACCTTGCCGACATAGCCTCGCTGGCCGAGCTCCGCGATGATATCCGCGAGCACTTTACACGCTTCCAAGTGGATCGTCGCAAAGTACGAGCAGGTCGTCGTGCCGTTGAAGAGGTGGCGTTTGACGGCTTTCGTGTAGACTTGCTCGGCGTACGCCGGGTCGGCGAACTTGGCCTCGTACGGGAACGTATAGGTCTGGAGCCAGTCGAGCAACGGCAGGTGCATGCCGACGCCGACGAACGCGTGCTGCGGCGCGTGGGCGTGGCCGTCGACAAAGCCCGGGAGCAGCAGGCGGTCGCCCAAGTCCACGAGCTCGTCGTAGTGCTCGTCGGCGAGCGACTGCGTCTGCAGGTCCTTGACGAACACGATGCGGCCGCGCTGGTCGACGCCCACGACGCCCGGCGTGAGCAGCTCGAGCTTGTTGAGCGCGACGGCGTGGACGACGGTGGCCTTGTAGGCGACGACGCGGCGCGTGAGGCGGCACATGGAGGCAGCAGCGAGCGAATCCGCGAATGGCGAACGCGAGCTTCAAGGTCAAGGGAGTTCCTCCTATTCGCATTCACATTCAGCGGGATCCCAAACGGCGTGTTTCACGCATTCAGTGGCAGCATTTTAGCCAATGAAAGGAGAGGTATCCCGGAAGAAAGCGATTTGATTGGGCCGCTGAGGAACGTGACAGCAGCTGCATCATGTCACAGGAAGAGGACGGAAATTGATTTGGGCAGGGGGTGCAGTGCAATTGGTGTGGGCCACATGGGCGACCTGCTGACGTACGTGGGTGTGGCGCTTCATGCGCATGCCACAAGGCAATGCATGGGCTTTGGCATTGAGACGTCGCCGTCGCGAGGACGATAGTCTATCGGATAGACGCCGCGCTCGCGTCTAAGAATGTGGTGGCAGATCAGTTCCGTAGAGTTCGACATGCGAGGGGCAAGTGGTATCGGACGGTGGCCAGTGGCGAGATCTGCGCGTCCATTTCGTGTAGTTGCAGGCCAAACGTTCCCTTTTGTCCTATCGGATTGGCTAAAAATCGTAAATCAGATCTTTTGATTGGCTAGTTTTGTGAGGTGCAGAATATTCCACCCCATGGTTCTGTCCCAGCCGACTGCCTCCATCGAGTCCGGTTAGTTAACCAGACCGAACTCAGGTTGCTTCGCGATAGCTTCCCAGATCCTGTTCTCTTTCGGTCAAAAAGAACCCCACACGTGCCCATCTCTTCCGTAATATAACGTGCAATCTAAAAGCGTGCCCTCCTCCGTGTGTGAGAAGAAACCGCCTTCCGACCACCAGAGCTGGAAGCGCCTAGCGACGCTGACCTGCCGCCGCCGTCAAGGGAGAGAGACCGCCGGTCGCTGTGCAGCCGCAGGACCTGCCGGATGGGATAAGCCTGCCGCCTTGAGCAGAAGCCAGCGGAAACGAGAGCGATGATTGCGCCAACCAACAAGCCGACGCTCGTGCAGTGGGAGCACCTGTCGTTCGTGATCATGGACGCGCCGAACGACAGCAACCTCCACCTCTACCTCAAGGAGCTCAAGAAGAACAACGTCACGGACCTCGTGCGCGCTTGCGAGGTCACGTACGCCTGCGCGCCCGTCGAGGCCGCCGGCATCCGCTTGCACGAGCTCGAGTTCCCGGACGGCGAGCCGCCGGACGGTCAAATCCTCGACAAGTGGCTCGACCTCGTTTCCGACGTCTTCAAGGACAATAAAATCGACTCGAAATCCAACAAATCCATCGCGGTCCACTGCGTCGCCGGGCTCGGACGGTACGTCTTCGTGGTCGCAGCTGCTCAACAGCTACTCTGGACAAGACACTGAACCCATGGATCATTTTGGTTTAACAGCGCGCCGGTGCTCGTGGCGATCGCGCTGATCGAGTTCGGACTCGACCCGATTAACGCCGTCGAGCACATTCGCAAGTTCCGTCGCGGCGCGATCAACCTGCGCCAGCTCAAGTACCTCGAAAAGTACGAACCGCGTCGGGGCCACAAGGCCAAGTGCGCGATCATGTGAAGCCTACCACTCGAAAACATAGAAGCACCGGCGACGCGAGGCTGGCGCCGACACTCGACCGAGCAGCCCCGACTTGAAGGCCATGCTCGGATCCATTGACACCCGAACGCCGATGGGATGATGACAAGTCCACGCGTAATACATTCTCCGTTAACTCCTCCTGCATGATCCGTTTTCGCAGTCTACTCTTACAGTTTGGGCGACAGCGCCTGCTGGATCAGCGGCACGACTTGCTTCCGCGATGCGCCGGTGTTGCGCTGGTGGAAACCAGCGACGCGGTTATCGTCGGCGATCAACGGCAGATCCCGCAGCGGCTCAATCTGCAGCGAGCCGTCCTGCTCAAAATGGGTGACGCATCGCTTCGTGAAGCTCTGGGAGTTGCCAGACTCGTAGAACAAGATCTCGCGACGACGCGAACCATCCGCGGAGAACGTCATGCTCATGACAACGAGGAACGCGAGGTGGTTGGCGTCCACATACGCCTGGAGAGCGGAGACGAACGCCTCGGATGACGAGGCCTTCCTCACAAACTGTGCCAACGGGATGAGAATCGCACTGACACCGTAGAGAGCGTCGGAGCCTGGGACGGGGAACTCTTTGTAGTCGCACTTGAGGCAGTTGGCGATCGAGAACTTTCCCCAATGCGCAACGTTAAACTTCTCAGCCTGCAGCCAGTGGAAGAGAGGCCCACGCGTCGCAAACGCCGCTGGCTCCAGCTTATCGGCGGCAGCAACGTCACGTGGTGTGACTTTCTTGGCGCCGGGATCGAAATTGACAGAATCGAGAGCGATCACGGCGAGCAGCATGGTCGATCCGAGGGCTTCGACAAGGGGGTCTTTGTGTTCCGACTCGAGCAGCTTCTCCGCGACGATCGTGCAGCACGATGCCACGAGCGCCTGTCCGTTGTCGAACGCGACCTCTCGCTTGGAAACGTTCGGGTGGCTGCCCACGTCCATGTGGTGGTCGAGGATCTCAACAACGTCGCCGAGGTCGTCGGCCGCGACCCCAGAGGCGATGCGCTTGGTATTGAGCGCATTGTGGTCCAGCAGCGTCAGTCGCAGGCGGTGCTTCAGCGCGTCGCTACGCCACGGGAACTCATCTACAAAGATAATCGACGATGTATCGATCGCCAGCCCCTGGAAGAGCGAAGACACATCGCAGCGCAGCGCGAGCTCGTCGCGCGGGATCGGCAGCACGGGGACATGGATCACGGATGCCTCCGTGTGCTGCTTCTGTGTAGCCTGGTCGCGATAGAATGCATACACAAGCGAGCTCACGATGGAGTCAGCGTCCGCGGCCTCGTTGCCGATCATCACGTGGACGGCCGGCGCATTGCTCGGCGCCTCCAGCGCCTGCTGCAGCCGCGCCTTCGAGCGTTGGAGGAAGCCGTTGAACGCCGCGACGCTCTCTTTGCGCAGCGTCGCGTTGTGGTCGTGCCACTGGAAGGCGGTGGAGCTCATGGCGACAGCGGAAGCGAAGCGGCGGTGGAGAAGCGGAGCGAGCGAGGCGCGGCCGAGGCGGAGGCCCATGCAGTTGGGTGAGATCTGGAGAGGTGAGCTGAAGTGGGAAGCTACTGAGAGATGTGATTGGCTAAAATTGAAAGCGTAACCCAGGATGGGTTACGCTTTGCGTCGGAAGGCATGGGCTTCTCTACGCTGGGAACGCCAAATCCACCGAAGAAACCGACATGCATGCGTCCCTCTCGTAGCACACCACGGCGCTCCAGGTCGCCCATGCGTTCGCGCCACGGTGCCTTCCCGAAAGCTGTTCCCGCGTACTAGGCCAGGGTCACATCGCACCAACAGGGGAGGAAGGTTACGCACCATCACTCTCATCATCAGCTTTCTCCTAACTCAGTTATTTCCTCTGTCGGGGCATCACCTGAAGGAAACATTGGGAATTCCCTCACCTGCTCGCCAAGGGGATGGCTACGCGCGGCTCTCTGCGCAGCGAGACGCGGGCGGCGCAGGCGGCGCTGCGAGGAGAAGACGCCGTTATCTCAGTACACGGCACGCCGCCGCCCTCTCCGCAGAGCGCCGCGACGCTCGCGGCCTTCGGCTTCGCCGTGGACGACGAGGACGAGAAGCCGAAGTCCGACTCGGACTCGGACTTCTCGCCACGCAAAAGCAAGAAGCGTCGGCTGAGACAGGACGGGCGCAAGCGCGTGAAGAGGGAGGATGACGAGGAGCAGAAAGGAGACGAAGCCGAGGAAGAAGAAGAGGAAGAAGAGGACCTAGTGGAGACGCGGCGGTTCAAGAGCGACGCGCGCGGTCGCGCGAAGCAGAACTGGGTGGACGACGGCTGCGTCGCGACGTTCCAGGCGCGGCTGCAAGAGCTGGAACACGAGCTCGCACTGAGCGTGCGGGAGAAGCGCGTGACGTTCTACCACGCGCCTGCGCGGCGAGAGACCGACGAGGACGAGGACGAGGACATGGATGACGGTGGGTTCAACGATGACGAAGGAAGAGACGCACTAGCGGTTCCGGATGCTTCAGATGAGCAAGACAAGCCTTTGTCCTACATGCCTGAAGACGTCATGGTCACCGACTCGGGGCTGAGCGTACCCACGTACATGTACGCGCACTTGTTCCCACACCAGAAAGAGTGTCTCGAGTGGCTCCACCACCTCCATGAGCGAAACACGGGTGGTATCCTCGGCGACGAGATGGGTTTGGGCAAGACCGTCCAGATCGCGAGCTTTCTCGGTGCAATGTACGACGCCAAGCGCGTGAGAACAGTGCTGCTGCTGTGTCCGGCGAGTGTGCTGCTCCAGTGGGTACGCGAGTTCCACAAATGGTACCCATGGCTGCGCATCGTGCTTCTCCATGCGTCCGGGACTGGAGTGACGCGTGCTGGGCGGACTTATGCGCAGCTCATCGACGAGGTCATGCAGTTCTCATCGCTTGAAGATGACGACGATGAACATGCTAGGACCCGACGACGGAGGAGGGATCGTAGTGATGGTGGCGTCGTAATCTCGACGTATGAGAACGTTCGACAGTACCAGGAACTGTTCATCGACCTGGAGTGGGACTATGTTGTGCTGGACGAAGGCCACCGCATCCGCAATCCGGATGCAGAAATTACGCTGGTGTGCAAACAGCTCAAAACTGTCCACCGCATCATCCTGACGGGCACGCCAATTCAGAACCGGCTCCGTGAGCTTTGGTCGTTGTTCGACTTCGTTTACCCGGGAAAGCTGGGTACATTGCCCACTTTTGAGGACGAGTTTGTGCTCCCGATTCGGACGGGAGGGTACGCAAATGCTTCCAAGATGCAAGTTGTGATGGCGTACAAGTGTGCGCTCGCTCTGAAAGATGTGATCAATCCATTCATGCTGCGTCGCACCAAAAAGGAGATTCAACATGTGACCAAGATGCCCGACAAGATGGAACAGATCATTTTCTGTTCGTTGACGGCGCGCCAGTATGAGACCTACGAGATGTATCTCAGCTCGCCGGAGGTTGCAGCTGTGCTGAGACAGGATATCCGGCCGTTCCGAGCGATCTCGATTCTACGACACATTTGTAATCATCCCGATCTGCTTTCGACCGTGGGCGAGTATAACCACAGAGGAGCAGGCGATCGTGGAACTGATTTGCAGCAGCTCGCAAAGCGACCACCAGGAGTGCCTTATGGCAGTCCAGAAGCGAGTGGGAAAATGCAAGTCCTTGCCAAGATCCTGGCACTTTGGAAGCAGCAAGGACATCGAGTGTTGGTGTTCACGCAAACTCGCAAGATGCTTGATATCTTAGAGAGCTACATGGCCAGTATGGGGTACTCGCACTGCCGACTGGATGGTACTACCAGTGTGAAGGAACGTCAATCGCTGCTGGATGCGTTCAACCGAGAAGGCAGTGAGATTTTTGTGTTTTTGCTCACGACGCGTGCTGGTGGAATCGGCGTGAACCTCACGGGAGCGGATCGTGTGGTCATCTTTGACCCGGACTGGAATCCATCCACAGATCTTCAGGCTCGTGAACGCTCGTGGCGACTTGGGCAGACCAAGCAAGTGACGATCTACCGGCTCATCACCAGCGGCACAATTGAAGAAAAGATCTACCATCGCCAAATCTTCAAGCAGTACCTGACTACCAAAGTGCTTCACGACGCGAAGCGGAAGAGATGCTTCAACAAGCACACGCTTCGTGATCTCTTCGCACTAGGCAACCAAGACACAGCCAGCAACGATGGCAGCGTCGAAACTACAGAGTTGTTCTTGGAAGGAAACGTGGCGAATCCGATTCAACGGGAAACTGAAGACGGAGAGATCGAAGAGGCTGAGGATCGTAGCGCCGAGTCGGGCGGAGAAGCTGATTCGGACGAGAAGGAGACCAACGCAGGAGGAAGCGACAACAACGAGATCCTAAAACACCTTTTCAGTGGTGATCATATCATGGGTGTGTTCAACCACGACGTGGTTGAGTCCGACGGAGTGCAGAACCAAGAAGCTGACCTTATCGAGCTCGAGTCGACCAAGATCGCTGAATCCGCGATCGGCGCTCTGCGAGCGTCTTGTGCACTAGTCCGACAGCAACGGGCAACTTTGTTCACGCCAACGTGGACTGGCCGTAGCGGCGTCGCTGGTGACCCCACCCAACGGTCTGGAGATAGCGGAGGCCGTGGGGAGGCGGCACCCAACCGATTCGGCAATCGTGTCGCGAGAGGTCGGCAGGGCTCGGGCGTCGTGGTCAATCTGGTTGGGAGCGGTCGGGGCCGTGGAGGCGCCCCCGTTGCGCGAATATCAAACAACCCATTCGCCCAGTCAGCGACGTCCTCAAGGGAATTGCTGTCGAGTTTGAAGAAGCGCAAGAACGGCATTGCTTCCAACTCCACATCAGGAGGCGCTCGCGGGTCTGCTGGCGCGCGAGGGCCTTCGACGACTTCGTTTGCTCCTCACTTGGGCAGCAACGGATTCATGAAAGTGGACGAGATGGCCAAGCAGCTGCACGCGTTCCTGCTCTTACGTTGCAACAACCCACGGTCGCAAGGCGTGACGACCGAGGAGCTGCTCGACGGCTTTGGCGCGGTCGTCGCGCCCAAAGACAAGCTCGTGTTCCGCAACCTGCTTCGCGACATGGCTGTCTGTCGCGGCCGCAAGTGGACGCTTAAGGACGAGTTCCTCACCGGCCAGTAAACCAAAAACCTCAAGCATACATTAATTAGAATCGTTGGATGGCGTCCTGATGGCGTTTGAAAAAGCCCTGCTGCCACGACCACGTCGCGTGGAAGCTGCCCGCCGGCACGCCATGCCGCGCCGCGATCTCGAGCGCCTTGGCCTTGACCGTCTGCGCCGAGACCTCCCCGACGCCGGCGTCCGGGCCTGCGCGCTGCATGGCCTGGATCCACTGCACGAGCTCGGCCTCGCCGCTGGCGCCGAGCGTCGTGGCCGTGCCTTTTTCGCGGCGGCGGCTGTGCGTGGCCGTCGTCTGCTTGAAGCACATGGCCTCAATCGTCGCGCGCTCCTTGACCCACTTGTAGATCTGCCGCTTGCGCGACGCCACGGCCTCGGGCGTGAGGTGCGAGTAGAACTCGCGCATGGTCGCGTTGATGTCGCGCTCTTGGCCGTCGTAGAAGTTGATGACCGCGAGCTTGTGCGCATAGGTCACGGGCGTGCGCAGCGACCGGTTGGCCTTGCGGCCGGTGCCGTGCATGCGCGGGCGCCCGCGCGTGGCGCCGCGCGAGGCCACGGTCGGCGGTGGCGTGGCGCCAGTGGTTGTCGTCGTCATGGGTGGGGATGGGGTGGCGGCTTCCGCCGGTGCGTGCACGGCGTCCATGAAGGCGACCGAGGCCGCATCGACGTCCGGAGGCGACGGCGCGTTCGGCGGCGCCACGTGCTTCATGTGGATGGCCGCCATGGCGCCGTAGAGCGCGCTCTCGACGTCCAGCAGCCGCGGCTCGTCGCTCACGTCGTTCATCATGGAGGTGCTTGCCCCAATACCGTAAATGTGGAAGCAATCAGCCAGGGCACTGGAACAGGAGAATGATGCACTCTCTTGTAGAGGGATATTACACCAAAGGTTACGTCGGGTTTCATCTCGATATTAGAGCCGATGGGGACCAAGTGGAGAGGGCAACCAATCCCAGGCCCCCCCCGAGCAATATGGAGCGCGCCGGCGGGCTCCACGTCATGAAACGCGAGAGGGACGGCGCGCGCGGTCGCCAAGGCGAGTCGCGGCAGCGCAGTCCCAGCCCTTCGCGGTCTCGCCGGGACCGAGAACGAGAACGAGATAGAGATCGGGACCGCAGTCGCACTCGCAGCCGCGGTCGCAGCCACACCTCCGGACGCCGATCTGCCCAGAGCCGCTCGTCCACGCCATCCTCCCCCTCGCGCCGCGACCGCGCAGCCGATCTCTTCCGCTCGCAGCAGCGCAGCGGCGCCTCCTCCTCGCTCGGACTCGACCGCCTCGCCGCCGCGAAGCGCCGCGAGCAGCGCATGTCGCCGCCGTCGTCCTCGCGAAGCCGCGCGCTCGACCACAGCGAGTGGGACGAGCCCGAGCCGCTGCGCAGCGTCCGCAGTGCGGACGGCCGCAGCACAGCGTCCACAATGCGGTCGTCGTCCACAGCCAGCAGCAGCCGCAACCAGTGGGAGGACCCGACGCCGTCGCCGTTAGTCCGCGCGGACGACCGCCGCTCGTCCACGCGTGTGGTCGACGACCACGATGATAACCACGACCACTTCGCTCGTCGTCGTCGTGAACGTGTCAGTGGTCCCAAGAAGCAATACGACGACGAGGTCGAAGAAGCCTTTGACCGAGAGTTCTACCTCCACGACGAAGGCCTCGAGGCCCACGACGAGCTCACGGCCTTTCTCGGCAGCCAGACCAAGTTCAAAGAGATGGAAGAGCGGCTCGCTCGCACGCGAGCGCGAGGCGAGAACAAACTACGCGGCATGTCGGCTCGCGCGTCGGCGCTGCACGCGGACCAGGAGGCCTGGGAGACCAACCGCCTGCTCACGAGCGGTGTGGCGGCCAAGACCAAGGTCGAGACGGAGTTTGACGACGAGCTCGACGCGCGAGTGCAGATTATGGTCCACAGCACCAAGCCGCCATTTCTCGATGGCCGCGTCTCATTCACGACACAGACCGAGATGGTCTCGACGGTCAAAGACCCGACGTCGGATCTCGCGGTGTGCGCACGCAAAGGCAGCGAGCTGCTGCGCCAAGTGCGCGAGCAGCGAGAACGGTCGAAGATGCGCAAGCGCTTCTGGGAGCTCGGAGGTTCGAAAATGGGCGACGCTATTGGCGTGAAAGGACAGGACGCTGGTGGAGAGAACAGTGACGACGAGCAGGCGGCGCAGGAGGACGGTGACGTCAACTACAAGTCGGACAACCAGTTCTCAACGCACCTCAAAAAGTCCAAGGCCGTGAGCGACTTTGCGAAGACGAGAACTATCCAAGAGCAGCGCCGGTTCCTTCCGATCTACCAGTGTCGTGACGAGCTGCTGCAGGTGATCCGAGAGAACCAGATCGTCGTGATCGTCGGTGAGACCGGCTCGGGCAAGACCACGCAGCTAACGCAGTACCTTCATGAAGAAGGATACTCCAAGTTCGGAACGATTGGCTGCACGCAGCCGCGTCGTGTCGCTGCCATGTCCGTGGCTGCGCGTGTGAGCGAAGAAATGGGTGTCACGCTCGGTGACGAAGTCGGCTACGCGATTCGATTCGAAGACTTGTCATCCGACAAGACTGTGGTCAAGTACATGACGGAAGGTATTCTGTTACGAGAGTCACTCCGCGAAGCCGACCTGGACTCGTACTCGGCCGTCATCATGGACGAGGCCCACGAGCGAGCGCTCAACACCGACGTGCTCTTCGGCATCCTCCGTAAGGTCGTACAGCGACGTAGTGACTTCAAGCTTATCGTGACATCCGCAACACTCGATGCAGATAAGTTTGCAAACTTTTTCGGCGGTGTTCCCATGTTCACGATCCCGGGTCGCACGTTCCACGTCGAGACGTATTATGCCAAGTCGCCGGCCGAGGACTACGTCGATGCTGCCGTCAAGCAGGTTATTCAGATCCATCTATCGCACCCACCAGGCGATATTCTGATCTTCATGACCGGCCAGGAAGATATCGAGGCTACGTGCTACGTACTTGCAGAACGGATGGGCAAGATCGACGGCGCGCCGCCACTGATGGTGCTGCCCATGTACTCGCAGCTGCCAGCAGATCTCCAGGCCAAGATTTTCGATGCTTCGGATGTGCGCAAGTGTATCGTGTCGACAAATATTGCCGAGACGTCGCTCACAGTCGACGGTATCAAGTATGTGATCGATACGGGGTACTGCAAAGTCAAAGTATATAATCCCAAGATCGGCATGGACGCACTGCAGGTCAACCCTATCAGCCAACAGAACGCAAACCAGCGAGCAGGGCGAGCTGGTCGAACAGGTCCCGGTTACAGCTACCGCTTGTATACAGAGCGACAGTACTTCCACGAGATGCTCGAAGCGCAGATTCCCGAGATCCAGCGAACCAACCTCGGCTCGGTCGTGCTGCTGCTGAAGTCACTCGGCGTGAAGAACCTACTCGAGTTCGATTTCATGGATCCGCCCCCGCAAGACAACATCACGAACTCGATGTACCAGCTGTGGGTGCTCGGTGCCCTCGACAACACGGGCGAGCTGACCGAGATCGGCAAGAAGATGGTCGTGTTTCCGCTGGACCCGCCGCTGGCCAAGATGCTTCTGTTCAGCGAGCAGCTCGGCTGCTCAGCAGAAGTGCTGATCATCGTGTCGATGCTCTCGGTGCCGAGCGTGTTTTTCCGTCCGAAAGACCGTGAGGAGGAAAGTGACGCGTGCCGCGAGAAGTTTTTCGTCCCGGAGAGCGACCACCTGACGCTGCTGAACGTGTACAACCAGTGGAAGATGAACAACTATTCGGGCCAATGGTGCACGGACCATTTCATCCACTCGAAGGGACTCAAGAAAGCTCGTGAGGTGCGCGAGCAGCTCGTGGACATCATGAAGCAGCAGAAAGTGCGCCTCGTGTCCTGCGGAGGCACGTGGGACGTCGTGCGCAAGGCTATTTGCTCGGCGTACTTCTACAACTCGGCGCAGATCAAAGGCATCGGCGAGTACGTTAACATGCTCACGGGCATGCCGTGTAACCTCCACCCGAGCGCGGCGCTGTTCGGTCTCGGGTACACACCCGACTTTGTGGTTTACCACGAGCTCATCTACACGACCAAGGAGTACATGCAGTGCGCGACGGCCGTGGAGGGCGAGTGGCTGGCCGAGCTCGGTCCCATGTTCTTCAGCGTCAAGGAGTCGTACAAGTCGCGGCTGCTCAAGCGCATGAAGGAGAAGGACGAGGCGCAGGCCATGGAGCAGGAGATGAAGACGGCGCTGACCCGCCAGGCCGACGACGACGAGCTCATCACCAAGAGCGTCATGGCCAAGAAGCAGCGCACGACCGTCGCCACGCCCGGGCGGCTCGATCCGGCTCGCAAGAACGCCAAGACGCCATTACGCAGCACACCTCGACGGTTTGGCTTTTGAAGAGATCTTTTTGTAGCCATGTTGGTGTTAAGTACGCATTCAAACTTAGCGTCAACCCACCCAAAGACCCTGGTTTCCATAGACACGCTGTGTGTACATGTCGCAACACCCCGTCGGCAGCTGCGTCTCTATGTCCAGGATCTTAGGAGCTCGAGGCGGGATGACATGCGCCGGCTTCGAGAAGCACAAGAAGCAAGTGAGGACGGAGGTTCATTATCTCAATTTCCTCAAGCCACCAACAACTCCCACTTAATCCAACGATGCCGCAGAGCCGCGAACTCGCCAACAAGAAGAACGACCAGAAGGACCGCCACTCGCGTGGGCGCGCCGGCTCGGACGTGGCCAGCGCCAAGAAAGGTGAGCAATCTGTGGGGATTAGGAAGCAGGAAGCGAGCTCTGACCAGGCGATGGGATTGTGGCGTTTAGGCGGCGCCGGCGCGCACAACTGGGGCGTGAGCACGGACGAGCGCGGCGCCATGCAGGCCATGGACCGCAACGACCCGAACTACGACAGCTCGGACGAGCACCACGAGGAATAAAGCCAACCGATTAGCACCGTAAAGAGACCAGAAGCTGAAGAGAAAGAAGCGTGGCGTCCAGTGCCGTTAACAGAGACCAGCAGCTCGAGATCTCCCCCGCTCCAGTACACTAGCCGAAAGAACACAATGTGAGATCGAGCGCTTTTTAAAACACCACCAAAATCAAACATACGCCCACGCGGGTTGTCAAACGAATCCATCGCCATGTTTGAGTTGCCTGATGGGGAGGACGAGGAGACCAGCAGGGCGTCTCGTCGGATCATGTTGAAGCTTCGTGAGGAGCTCTGCTCTGAATTGTGACCAATTGACAGGGGCGAAACGTAAACATGGACCAATCAGAATCAATTCCGAATCCATCTTTCAACCAATCCAACCCATGCAATTTGCATCTTCAAGAATCCATTTGTACAGGTCGTACTGTGGCCGACTTGCAGAGGTGCATATATTATAAGAGGTTTTTGCCCCTCCTTTTTTCTACGGTACAAGCGCCCTTTGGAAAAGGGATCCACATCAATCGGCTCCCCATGGCCACGACCGAGACGTCTCCGCTGCTCCCGCGCGGGCCGCCGAGTGCCAGCAAGGCCGCCTCGCGGCGAGAGAAAGAGCCGTCGAGCCCGACGCTCAGGCGACGCGCCACGGGCCGCAACGGCAGTCCGCCCAAGGCCCAGCAGCACCCGAGCGACGACGACGACGACAGCGACAAGAGCAGCGACGACCAAGAGGACGAGTATGACGACGGCGCGCCGTTCGGAGGCGACGTCGTGCACGAGCACCACAACGTCACGCGGCGCGCGCACCGCCAGGCGGCGCCGCTGAGCTACGCGAGCGACAGCTCGGCCACACCGCTCAACGCGTCGCTCGGCCTCGCCAAGCGCAAGCCGCGCTGGGCCGGGTTCCGCTCCAAGGTCGCGACGCTCGCGACGAATATGGAAAAGGCGACGGGCGACGTCGTGCCGCGCAAGAAGACGCGGCGGAACCGCTTCCGGTCCTCGGACTTTGACGAAGCGCTCGAGTGGAATCGCGTGGGGACGGCGAGAGACCCGCACCCGCCGTCGAACCAGCCGGCCATGGCGCGCGTGGCCGCGTACTGCACGAGCGACCAGATCAGCGTGTTCAAGTTGCTCAAGTGGCTGGACAAGGCGGTTAAAGAAGAGCCGGTGGCTAGAGGCCGCTTCCAGCTCAACGGCTGGAAGAACAAGATGTACATGGGCGTCGTGCATGCCTCGTACAATCCTCACAAGGGCAACGACCAAGATCTGGACGACGAGGCGTTGCTGCAACGGAAAGACGCGTTTTACTTCGCGACGGGCTGCTGTGTCTTCTGGGGGCTCACGAAGGAGGAAGAGGCGACGCATATCCAGGCACTGGCGGCGTTTTCCACGGGCCGCGTGTCTGAAATCGAGGCCGAGGACATGGAGTTCACGTATGGCGACGTCAGTCGCGTCGCTAACGACGCGATCTTTTTGAGCACGGCCAATGTCGAAGAAAAGCTCGCGATCTCCTTCGCCATGTCGCAGTCAGCAAAGCTCGACGTCTTCGAGGAGCGCGTCGAGGACCGTATTCGGAATACCAAGCACATCCCATCCAATCTCGCCACGACCGGCTCGATCCAATACTCGCAAACAGACATCTCCAAGCTCATTGGTCAGCTCTTTATCGAGCTAGCGGACGTCAACCTCCACTCGGACATTTTGGATGAACCCGATTTTTTGTGGGAAGACGACGAGTACGAGCCCCTCTACAAGAAAATGGTCAAGTACCTGGACGTGGCCAACCGCGTCAAGATTTTGAACAAGCGTCTCGACATTTTGCGCGAGCTGTACGTATTTTTCACCGTTGCAATGGGAGGGCGGAACTGACGAGACGTCTTGTGATGTAGGGTGGAGGTGCTGAATCAAGAGCTGGCGCAGCAGCACGGCACCAAGCTCGAGTGGATCATCATCTGGCTGCTCGTGGTCGAGATCGTGATCTCGCTTTTTTGGAATATCCTCATCAAGGACCTCCTCGGCTTTTTCAACCGCAAGTAATCGCCGGCGTACACTCTCTATCAGGGGTTTATGGATTACACGTCATACGCAATGCTTGATCTAATCGAAAAACTTGGAGGCGAACGTGAGGAACGCCGTGTGGCCGCGGATCTCGGCGTCCTTGCGAGCGATGAGCGTGTCGCCCTTGAACTGCGCGTTGAGGCGACGCTTCTTGGCCGAGATTGGCGTTTCTGCCTCGGCAGGCGTCGCGGTCTCATCGTTGGCGCTTTCATCGTTTCCGTTGCTCTCAGCTGTCGAGTCGGCCGCCTCTGTCTTCACGCCCTCGCTGCTCTCGGTGGTCGTCGTGCTGCTGTTGGTGCCGGCGGTGCCGAAGCCAAAGTCGGGAGTCGGCAGCTCGACCTTTCGCGCGCTGTACGGGATGAGCCGCGTCTCGATCGTGCGGATCTCTGCAGCGCCACACAAAAGTCAGCATCCGATATAAGCCCCTGGCCTCATCCTCAATGTACTAACTCTCGTAGCCGGCCTCCCGCAGGGCGTCACAAGTCTTCTGGACCTGCTCGATGCACGGTGAGTAGGACGCAAAGTGACCGCCCTGCTTTAGCATCTTGGTCGCGTGGTGGATGGCCTGCCACGGGCATGGCAGGTCCAGGAACACAAGGTCGATCGTGCCGGCGAGCTCGTCCGGGAAGCCGTCCCCATAGGCGTCGCGGCACTCGACCGTGATCACGTTGCTGAGCCCGTTGCGCCGGAACTCTTCCTTCGCCACCTCTGCGCGGTGCGGATTGAACTCAAACGTGAACACGTGGCCGTGGGGCGCGACCGTGCGCCCGAACGACGTGGTCAGCGCGCCGCTGCCCGTTCCACTCTCCAGGACGCGGTGGCCCGAGCGCAGCGCGGCGCTGAACTGGATGGCCGAGGCGTCGAGCGAGTAGACGATCTGCGTGCGGTGGCGCAGCGCGCGGCTCCAGAGCTCGGGCGTCGGCGCGAGCAGCAGCATGTACCCTCCGCGGCCGTGCTTGTCGCGCGAGACGATCTTGGCGCCGAAGGGCTTGCCGATAATGTCGTTGTGGTGGAAGTCGCCGTGGCGGTTGAAAAACACCTCGCCGCGCGTCGCGTAGCAGTACGTGAGCGAGTTGTGGCTCTCGAAGAGGATCACGAGCGAGCCCTCGGCGATGAGCTCGGGGCTGCGCCACACGCCGTTCGGGATCACCGCCTGCGTCGCCGCCATCGTCGTGCTATGGAGCTGCTCACCAATTGCGCTCTCCATCAGCTTGCCCCTCCACTATCACATACACGTTTCCCTCTATGAAACGCATTTTATTAAATCAGTATGTAATCCTCATTTGGAGTTATGGGTTTTATTCCCTTGTAACCTTGTCGTAAATTACCTCGTCCTTGATCCTCCCTGGCCGTTGCTGCAAGATCGAATAGCCAGGGGACCGACGAGTATGACGCCCTCGGACGCGCGCCTGCTGCGGCTCTTCCTCGCGGCGGACGGCGCGCGACGCGGCGCCGTGGGCGGCAGAGAGGCCGTGGCCTTCTTCGCGCACGCGCGGCTGCCCGTGGCCACGCTCAAGCGCATCTGGACGCTCGCGGACGCGCGCCAGCAGCAGCAGCTTGACAAGAGCGCCTTCGCCGCGGCGCTGCGGTTCGTGGCGCTCGCGCAACAGGGCCACGACCTCGACCATCCAGATGCGATCCAGCGCACGCCGCTCGAGCCGGCGCGGTTCTACGGTGGGTTCTAGATGCAGAGATATGGATGTGGAAACGACCTGAACTGACGGTCGCTTGTAGAGGACCCGGTGGACGTCGCGACCTTCGCGATGGTTGAGGCTGACGACGCGCGGTACCGCGCAATCTTTGAGACACTCGCGCGCGACCACGAGGGTCTCGTGGCCCACGGCGACGCGATGGAGCTGTACGCCAAGTCGGGGCTTGCGTGTGAAGAGCTCGAGGAGCTGACGCTGCTGGTGCAGTCGCTCGGGCTCCACGCTGACGCCGGTGCGCGCGTCCACGTGGCGGAATTCGCCATCACCATGCATCTTATCGTCTGCCGCACCAAGCGCGGGCTCCCCAAGCTGCCGCTCGAGTTCCCGACGTACCTGTTTCCACAGCTGCAGGACCCGAACTGGCGACCGGCGTCATCTCCGAGCGGAGTCGCTGACCCACAGTTTGTTGCTCGTGCCGAAGCGACCCTAGACGTTTTCCTTCAGGACCACACATTCACGTCGACGATCTCTCCGTCGTCCGAGACGCTCGTCAGCTCGACCTCCACGATGGAACTTCTAGAGAGACAGATCCGCCACCACCAAGCTGTGGAGAAAGTTATGGAAGCGGTGGATGCGGCGAATGATTCTTCCAAGCGAAGTATCGAGCGGTTCATAGAGGATCTAGTGTGCCAAGTGCAGGAATTCCACGTGAAGATACCACCGACGCTGACAATGGCCGTCGATACAGCGGCCATCGAACAGCTACAGGTCCTGCTGCGTGAGCACGTTGCGTCGCTCAAGAGCGAGGTGAGCCAGCTGGAGCAGTCACAGTCCGCGTCATCGCAGAGCGCGCAGTCGGGGAAAGTGTCATCGGTTGTGGAGCTCTCACGCCAGCTGCGTGGACTGAAAGATGAGCGGCTGCACCTGGAGACTACCCGAGACGCGCTGATCAGTCAGATTCAGGCCAAGCTTGCTCAGTCACAGCGCTTGTACGCGGCCTCGTCGGCTGCAGCGTCGAGCCGTGTAGCCAGTCGGTACGAGAGTCTAAAAGTTCAGACGTCGGACTCGGCGACTGGTCGCCAAGAACTCTCTCTGCGTCCGTCGTTATTATCCCCAAGCTCGCAAGGAGTGAACACTGGGGAGAGCAACATAATCGACGGAGTAGAAGACTCTGCTGCCAGTGAAGTGGTAAAGGTGTCGACGGCTGCTTCTGAGGCTGCCTTTCAGAGTGTCTCCTTCGATTCGCCTCGAACAGACGCTCCAGCGAGAAGTTTATTCTCACCGACAGTCGACGATTTTGGTAAAATGGATGCTTTCCCAAGTCCAGTTGCGAGCGCTGGCGTGTCAACCACTGCGGCGGACTGGGGGAGCGAGAGTTCTTTTGGCGCTGCATCGTTTGGCGAGTTTTCTCAGCTGGAATCCGAGTTGTCGGCCTCAGTCGCTGCGTCAAGCTCGGTGTGGGGTGAAACGTCGTTTGACCAGTCAGCGAGTACAACTACGAACGCCTTTGCCTCCAGCTTTGATGCATTTACGGCTGAGACAAAGTCTGAGGATGTGTGGCATACGTCTGACAATTCAGCATTTACTCCAAGTCAGCTTCCCCCAGCAGTTCCTCCATCGCCCCCGTCGTTGCTCTCGTTTTCCCCTGTATCCTCCCCGCCGAACCAGGCGTCTTCGTCATCTAGAATATCATCTCGATTCTTTGCTGAGGAAAGTCCGGTCTCTATCCCAGCGGCTCCCGCGAGCGCACCAGCGAGTTCGACAGGATCGAGCGACTTATTAGCATCCGTCCTCGACTTTTTCCCTCCACCAGCACCCGCCGATGGAAGAAGTTTGACTCCATCGTTCGACATTTTTGCCTTGAGCGAAACATCCACGTTCAGCGCCTTGGACGCTGGAAATGAGATCGATGAGAACGTTCCTGACAACTTGCCGCAAACGACGGTATCGACGGTGAGCGCGTCTCTAAAATCCGATTCTCGAACGTCCTCGCTTCGGAAGGATGGCTCAATTTCAAGTACGTCGATCGAGTCGCCGTCTTCAAAGAAAATGGAGAAAGTCAAGGTTTCTGTCAGTTTACAACCTCCAGACGCTTCCCCGAAGATAGCACAAGCTGTCGATTCTCCGTCCACTGTGGCAGCAGCTGCTGGTTTTTCAGCATTTGGTGCGGATTTTGGGACCACAGCACAAGATTCTTCAGCAGATGCGACAGGTTTCGGCTTTGGTGCCTTCGAAGGCAGTACAAGTGCCGATTCAAGTGGATTCGGACAATTTGGAGATTTTGGACAATCTGGATCCTCTGGTGAGGCGGCGGCGTTCGACACAAGGGGTTTTGGAGATTTTGGTGCATTTGGTGACAGCGGACAAGCTGAGGGAGCACCTGCCGGGGACGCTCCGTTTGGTTCCTTCGATGCTTCTTTCGGGAACTCGGAGAGTGCCTCTGGACAGAGTAAGGCTGCAACATCTTCGGGATTTGGAGATTTTGGTGATTCATTCTCCAGTCCCAAGGAAGTGACAAAACAGTCTGGAGCTGACGGTTTCTCAGACTTCGGAAGCTCGTTTGCAGCGATCGAGGTGACTGGCGGAACCGTGACGAATGAATCATATTTTCGGGGCTTTGGCGCATTCAACGACTCAACAGCACTCGGCAACACCGCTAATAACTTCGGTCAATTCGAGTCGGAAGGATTTGGCGCCTTTAGCGAGGGTCAGAACTCCCAACTCCAGGGCGAAGCGGTCACCAGTTCCTTAGATTCGTTCGAGGCGGCATCTCCTCCCGTGTCGAGTGATGGCGTGAGCGGCTCTCGCACTGCGTCGTTCGAGGTGACGAGCGGAGGCTTCGGTGCGTTCGAGTCGACGACGACGACGACGACAAGCACTGGCGTGGAGGCTGCGGAGGCGTCGAGCGGTTCTCGTGCGACTTCGTTCGAGGCGACGAGCGGCGTGTTCGGATCATCCGAGTCGATGGTGACGACTACCACGATTACCGAGACTGTGATGACGTCTTCTTCCCACGAAGTGATCTGTACTCATTCTGCTGTTACGAGCGAGACTGTTGTTAGTGTTGAAACTTTAGTTGTCGCGTCGGCCTCTGCTGCTGTTAGTCTGGACGACGATGAGTTCGACAAGATGCTCGACTCCGCTTCTCCACCTGTTGCGAGCGGCCAGATCTCAGACGAAAGTGAAGACTTCGACTTTGACGAGGCGTTGCAGCAGTCGCAATCCCGGACTGGAAGCGGCTCGAGCGCCAAGTCCAAGAAGAGTGTTTTGGATTCGGACTTTGGCGACTACGAAAACATCTCGGTCTCGGACGTAGCACAAGAAATCGACGAGATCCTCGGCGGTGCGACTGGGGACGTCGATCCCAACCACACGTTCACATTAGAGGAAGTGGACAGCGAGTTGGACAAGACGTTCAAGTAGATCGGACGGACACGGTGTGTGTGAGTGTTGAAACGTGGCCGAGAAAAGAGGCCGGTGTAGCAATAGAGAGACTCTAGACGGTAGTGTTCCGGCTTGTCACACTTATATATTAGACGTACGAGGGCGCCGTGGAATTGGAGCTCGGAACGTGCGCGGGCTCGAGACCCTGGAAGACGCTGCTCGTGCTACTCGTCGCGGTCGTTGTCGTCGAGCGCAACGTGGAGGTCAAGGCCGAGCCGTAGGATCGCTGGACGGCCTGCACATAATCGCCACGTTGTTGTCAGTCTCTCCCAGTGAGAACCCTCGACCCACAGCAAGTATTCATGTACCTGGAATTGGTAGCCCGTGAGCGAGCCCGAGCCGACGCTGTGCGTGTCGTCCTGGTACGCGCTGTGGCTGCTGTTGTTGCGGCCGCGGAGGCCGAAGTGCGGGCCGACGCCTGGCGTGAGCCCTCCGCCCGTGATCGGCAGGCCGGGCGTCGTGTTGCCACCCGAGCCCTGGGCCGCCGCGCCCGCGGCCTTGGCTTGCTTGCGTGTGAAGAAGAGCAGCAGTGCGCACGGGATGAACTCGGTGAAGAAGTGCATGGCGAACTCGAAGCCGATGTGGTGCACGCCCACGGGGCTGCGGTAGCGGGTCTCCTCGGACGGCACGACGCCGGCGCCGAGCCCGATCATGTACGAGGCCTTAACCACGAAGAGCACGCTCAGCAGCACGCACACGGCCGTGATCTGCGGGCGGGACAAAGGAGAAATGAGACGATCAGAGACAGCCGCACAGGGGAGTTTGATGTACGTACACGGCGCAGCACATCCTGGCGCGGCGACACGCGCGGCGGCGAGGCGCCCGAGGCCGGGAGGTCGAAAAAAAAGTCCTCGTCGGGTCCTTGGTTGCGGAAGAACTGGATGAGCCGCACGCTGTAGTAGAGCATGCCGACAAAGCCGACGAGGTAGATGGAGCCGAGCATGACGTCGCAGGCGCGCCAGAAGGCGCCCGAGGTCGAGGTCACGAGCAGCAGCACGGCGAAGACGACGTAGAGCAGCACGTTGAAGGCGAAGAAGAGCCGCCGCGGCCACGGGTGGAACTTGCCCCAGCACGCGTAGCAGAGATGCGCCCAGAAGAGCAGCACGAGCCCGTACATGGACACGAAGAGCAGCGCCGGCAGCCACAAGAACATGCTCAGCAGCCGCGAGTAGAGCGAGGCCGCCGGCGACGTCTCCATGGCGTGGAGCGTCGTGATCTCGACCACGAGCGCCGCCACGCGGATGGTCGAGGCCGCGAAGAGCAGCACGAAGAACCGCAGCCGCATCTCGGCGCCCGTGGACATGGACGCGCCGGTCTCGTCCTCGAGCAGCGCCTGGCTCGCCGACACGCCCGCGGCGTGCGCGACCGACTGCGGCGTCGGGATGCCGCCGTACGAGTGGTGTTTGGGCGTCACGTACTGGCCGGCGGCCGTCGTCGCTGGCTTGCCCGCCGCGGCATTGGAAGCCGCCGCGCCGTGGAGCGCCGCGCCCGCCGACGGCGCGCGCAGCAGCCAGAGCTCGCGGCCCGAGAGCGCGCTGAGCAGCAGGAAGACGGCGATCGTGGCCACGAGCGCCACGCGGTTGAGCGGCGAGAGCGCGTCGAAGCCGCTGGCCGCGTAGACGCTGTCGGGAGGAGACGAGGCGGAGGAGGAGGCGGCCGCAGGAGGCGCCGCCGCCGCCGCCGCGCCGAGCAGCAGCAGCAGAGAGAGGACCTTCATGGAGGAGGCCATGGTGAGCTGCCCGTCGCGAGTCGGATCCATCAGCGGCTGGGGCTAAACGGGTCGGGTCGGGTCCGAGGCGTGAGTAACGACCCGTGAAGAGGACTTCCCACCCAAAAGCCCAGTGCGCGCGTCACAGATGGAGTGTACAGCCAGCGACAGAATAGACAATAAAAAATGAAGCGGCTTCGAGAAGGTGCACGGTGGGAACCAGTGGTTTTGGATTGTGGTGGGAACCAAGTTGGGAGGAGCTCATTTTGGGAACCGACAGCTCCAGTGCCAACGTGTATCGAGATGATAGGAACAACTTCTTTCCCCAGAAGAGCGACGCTGACTACACCCGAAAGACCCGACGTTCTTGCCAGGGCGTTGGTGACGGTTTGATCGATACCAACATGTCTTCCTCGTGTGGTGCGTGTGTATATGTGTATATGTGTGTGGGATGGTGATGAAGAAAACAACTTAGGACACCTTCCGAGAAGCTCTTTGCTCGTGTGGACTGCTTTGTATTCATACTGCCTGAATCCCAACTTTTGTTTTTATATGGCGAGCGAGGATGAAAGAAAGGATTTTTTTGTGTCTTGTTTGATGGGTCTCCACGAGGCTCGCGGGAAAACAGAACCACTTTCTGCTGCCTTCCAACTGAGCTTGTACGACTGACTGCGATGAGAAGGTGATGATCCACAATATGCATAGTTCAACTGAATGGCCCCAAGCCCCGTGTTGATACTATCCATCAAATAGTCTTTCGCTCCTATCTGATTCTCATTTGAATATCCCGTGTGCGGTTTTGACGAGAGACTGATGAATGGAATGAAGTGGGAATCTTTCTGAATGGCCTCTCAGCCATTTGCATGTAGAGAACACCATCCGGTCATCCTTGCTCTGACTCTCGATAGGCCTGAAGTGCTGAATTTTGTGTGTGTGTGTGTGTGTGCGGCTCGGATTGAAACGATGAAGCAAGGAAAATCCAACGCTGAATCTCGCGTGTTGATTTATTTTCTATGAGCTTTTTAACCCTGATCAATCCGTCTCTGTGCGTGTGCTTGTGGGTGCGGTTCGGCAACAATTCTTCAGAAGACTGTGCTTTGCCTTCAATCACAATACTTCTTCTCTAGTTGCCAAGAGGAAACGCGCGGGGACGATCGGTGTTCGGAACGCCTCGGTGTTCAACGCATTGGGATCTACGGACGAACGACGCCCCCGCGCGACATTCTCAACACGACAAACGTAGCGTAGTACTACAGTAGTTGGAAAGCATCCCGTAGCATTGATGAAATGGAAGTCATGTTCTCGAACAACTTCATATTCTTGAGTCGAAATCACCCTCGATGAGGATCTTGAGCTGTTGATATTGGTCAACTACGTGGTATGCGTGTGAGCTCAGCCAAGATCGTGAAAGCTGTCTCGAAATGGAAAAGAGAAGTCTCAAACGACTGACTGTATTAAACGTCATTGCGACATGAAGACTCTAGGTATCGAGAAGAGTGGGAACTCACTGTGGTGTCCACGGTTTAGAGCTCTGCAAATGCAAAATCTTGAGCGACTCGACCTTCAACGAACGTGCGAACGACGGCTTATGAGACGCAGTCGACTCAATTGACTCATCTGGTGAGCAGTCGAAACAAGTCACACTCAAGCCACTACACTCGACTAATACCCAACATTCGGCTAGTATGACTTGTTTCGATTACTCCTCACGATCTCCAGCCTGGAGATCGTTCGAGTTGCTTCTGGAGCAGCGCATTCGGACATCGCCAGCACCGGAGGAGAGATCTCACCTGGCTGAAGATGGCTCTTCAGCAGTGCTGCAGCCACACCGCACATCCATAACACTCTTTGATTCGCGAATCTTCATTAACCATGAGCTGTCCTCCCGATAACGGCTTCGATCACACAGCGACGAGCTGGTTCTCGAGGGATTCTCTCCCGTCAACTCTAAGTGACACTTCATACTCGACAAGCGGGTCATCGCATCCACCACAACCTACATAGGTCAGCACCGCCGCGACAGTCCACGCCCACACTCCCGACTCATTTCCTACTCATCCTGCTGTGCCTGCTTCTCCCAGCGCAGCGCTCAGCAGACGCTCCATCTTCGTCGGTAGAGATCTCCCCCCTCTCTCACCCATCGCCGTCGGTCCATGGTGGACGTTTTGGTGGAGACTACGCCCCCCGCCGATGACTCGAGCGCATCCATTGGCTGACACCGCATCTTGAAGTGGCGCCGCCCGCCAAGACGCGCGCCCTCAACCGCGAGGCTCAGCGAGATGGAGAGAGAGGGGAAGCGCCTGCTGCGTCCATGCAACGAGAGCCAAGTGGCTCGCGTCGGCGAGTGGCTCTTCACGTTCGGCTCGCGTGCGTGGACCCGTTGATGATCGTGGATGAGTGGTGGGGCATCACTCTCGAGGGAGTTCGTCAGTGATGTCATCAAAAGAGCTGGTGGTGGCACAAGCCAGTTAATTCTTGGATACGCCGGTCTTTTCCACCAATCGCCATCCACCATTCGGTGGCGAATGGTCTCTTGTAACATCCTCTTCCCCAGTACCTCCTTGATTCGAACCCAAACGGTGGTGCATGCGACCGGAGAGCCCACCAGCCACTCCTCAGATCGCAATTCCCCACGCACGCATCACGATGGCCACGGAACTCTGGGCGAGCTACAAGACCTGGGCCGACGCCACCGAGACCCAGTTCCTCGACTGGGTCGACCCGTCGGGAAACTACAAGCTCTCGCCCATGGCCGAGTACCCGCTCGCCGACTTCGCGACGGTCTTCGCCATCTGCGTGGCCTACATCGCGTTCGTGGTCGTGGGCACGCTCGTGATGAAGGCTGGCGTGCCGGCCATCAAGACGAGCGCGCTGCAGTTCGTCTACAACCCGCTGCAGGTCGTGGTCTGCGCTTACATGTGTGTCGAGGCCGGCGTGCAGGCCTACCGCAACGGCTACTCGGCGACGCCGTGCAACCCGTACCACAAGACGCAGCCGGTCATGGGCAACGTGCTCTACCTCTTCTTCCTCTCCAAGATGCTCGACTTTATGGACACGTTCTTCATCATCGTCGGCAAGAAGTGGAACCAGCTCTCGATCCTCCACGTCTACCACCACCTGACCATCTTCTTCGTACATGTTTTCTTTGGTGTGTTTTTGTGGGGATGCGAACTGACCGGGGTTTTGCTTGTTGGTGTGTATTAATACGTAGATCTACTACATGAACTTCCGCACGGCGTACGACGGTGACATCTACGCGACGATCATCCTCAACGGCTTCATCCACACGATCATGTACATGTACTACTTCGTGAGCGCGCACACCAAGGAGATCTGGTGGAAGAAGTACCTCACGGCCATGCAGATGATCCAGTTCTTGACCATGAACCTCCAGGGATACTTCATGGTCTCGCGCCAGTGCGAGGGCGTGCCGCCCAAGGTCTCGATCATGTACCTCGTCTACATCCAGTCGCTCTTCTGGCTCTTCATGAACTTCTTCATCCGCTCGTACTGCACCAAGCCGCGCAAGCCGACGGCCAGCAAGAAGAAGACCCAGTAAGCAAAGCAGCTAGTAGGGCAGGCGCGACAGGGTCCGCGCTGTTAGTGGAAGCAAGTCTGTGCGAATACAACGGCCGTCGCCTCCTTGTGAATAAACGAGTGTTTGTGCGAAACTGACATGGCTTCACTTGTGGATCATGTAGCCATGTATCTCCTCGGGCAGCTATCGCTCCCAACCGACAGCCTGACTGTGGCTGAGCACGAGGAGATTCAGCAGTAGCACCAGCGACAGTCGTTGCACCCGCTCTGACCTGGCGTGAGCGATCTTGACAGCTACCTCGAGGTCTCGGCATGCGATCGCTACTGCTGACGGCTGGAGGGTCACCACTGGTAGACCGATCACGAATCACTAACGTCAGCGCAGACACGAGAGAATAGAAAACGAGCGACCGAGTTGCGTCGTGATGCAGTGGTGCGGCACTCGAGTTGGGTCGGAAGCTCCATGCGACGTGTGAGTACCTGCGACATGTGAGAAGAAGCGTTCAGGCATCGGTTACTCTCGACAAGTACACCGGACCTCCTGTCAGTGGATCAAGTGCCAAGAGCGGTCCTGATTCCAGTCGCTTGCTAACGTTCGATTATTCGCGAGTTCGCCAGCATTTGGTCAAGCTTGGAGGTGTTCCATGGTTGGCCGTCGGATATCGGACGGCAGTCAAGGACACTTGTGACAAAGCGAAGGTGGCAAACCTCGACGAGAACATCGATCTTGTATTCAATGAGGTCGGCGCGGAACTCATCGAACCGTATTGGGGCTCACTTGAATTACACCAGCTTGCGCGATCGGCGGCCTTCGCCGTATCGAGTCAGCTAGAGTATGAATGCGGGGAATATCGAATGAGCACTTCACGCGGCCAAGACTTCGAGAATCTTCGATGTGTTTGCTCACCATGGGCGACGACTTTGGAGGCTACGCTGTCGCGTTCCTTGTGCGTTCTTGCAACAGCAATGCGACGACAGAATCCGACCACAGCGAGACTTTGTGGCAGCTTTGACATGGTGGATATGGTAGATTTAGGACTGTTTGAGAATCTCCGTGGGAGTCGTGGGCGAAGTCCGGCGCGTTCTTCTACGAAGCCAGAATCAATGCGTTGCTGGCGCCCTGGCATTCGACTGTAACGCTGGAGGAACTGCTGACTGGCGCGCTGATCTCTAGTAAACCGTGGCGCGTCTCCGTGAGGCTTGTTTCATCACGTTTGTTTCCGTGTGCATCCGCGTTTGGTGGCGATTCCTCGGCTCATTCCGCTAAAAGAAGATGGACAGGACCAAGCTGACTGGGTGTCTGGTGGTACATTGCAGTGAGCGACGATGGCGGTGCACGTGTCGACATCTTCTTTGCGTGCATGGATGCTACGACCGACCGAATGATTTTCTGTGGCGGCCAGCACCGGACGAGTTGACCCAGGCCAAGAGCAAGAGTATTTTAATCGTACCCCGAGTTTCTGATGGGCAGCGCGCGTTTGGTGCGACCAATCTTCTTGAGGATCCGACTATGGGCAGTTGTATGGGACGCTGGCTCACCATCTCGCGTGTTCGTCTCCATCAATCTATCGTGCAAACCCGCCCTAAAGACAGTGTTTCGTGGCGACAAAGAAGAAGGGGATTAGGTGGTGAATTCAATCACGAACCTTGTCTCATACGAGGATCAATGTGGCGGAAGGAAGCACAGTAATTATAGTGCTGACATCTGTGCAAATCCAGTACCATCAGGCTGCAATTGGTTACAACACTGGGGATTCAGATGGCTTCACTCACTCCTGCACGAAAGTCTCCGCCACGTATTATGTAGCCATGTCGCCCCTCCCCGGTGGCTCAGTTGCCGGGCATTTGTCACAAGGCACTCCCAAATCAGCGGACTCTTTCTGGCCATCTGCAAGGTATCGGTACTCAACTCATACAAAAACCCAGATTACCACGCACACTGTCGCAGCCACCGTGGAGCAATCGTGTTTGCTCTCAGTGACCTCATGTCTCCATGTCTCGACTGGACCAATCCCCAAGTCTCCGAAATATCACTCCTCACAGACAGTGGATGGATCGGTAGAGGGCTTAGAGACGTCACGCCTGTCAAGCAGCCTGTCGAGCCAATGGCGAGCAGCCAGCCGACTGCCCGACGGCGTGTCATCACGCTCGGACGGAGACGAGCAGGGAGATGAGATCTGCAAAGTGCGCCCGAACCAAGGTCACACTTTACTGACGCACTCCATCAATTAGGGATAGGGGCCATCACCTCACAAACATGGCTACACTGCTCGTTGATTGGCTGATGGTGATTATCAAGTGTTGGAAACAGCGTGATCGGTGTTTTAAACCGTTTTTCCCCTTGCTCCCTTTTTTTTCGTTGGTTACGCTGGAGAACACAAAAAAGGGGTACGCATTTTCTGTTCCCCTGGACTCCCAAACTCTGTTCTGCGTGGACCGCCGGCCATTCGCCGATTCGCCCTCGCGAAAGCAAAGCTTGGCGTGTTGGGCTTCCCGTCCTACTTCGAGGTCTCATTTAAGTTAACTCGCACACCCATGGTCGAGCTGGTTGAAGACGGCGAGGCGTCGGGCTTCGACGCCGCCATGCTCTTCCTGGACGAGTTCGTGGATCCGCAGGTCTCGCCGTCGTCCGTGGCGCTCGCCGGCGGCGCCTTCCCGGCCGACGTCACGGCCTCGCTGCTCGATGAGTACGCGCTCTTTTCAACGGTCTTCCCGCCGCCGTCGGTGCCCACGGCCGCCACGACGGCGCCCGCGGTCCACGGCTCGCCGCTGCGCATCGCGCCGCTCGCGGTCGACTACTTTCCGCTGGGCGTCGAGCTCGACCGCCCGGTCTTCTCCACGGTGCTGCACCCGATCACCACGGCGCAGCCGTTCTCGCCCTCGGCCGTATCGAGCTCGGGCTCGGGCTCGTCGTCGTCGTCGTCCGAGATCGTGCCGAAGAAGCCCACGAAGAAGCCCAAGCGCCCGCCGACTTACAACTCGAACAAGGCCCGCGAGGAGCGCCGCCAGGAGCTCATGTACTTGCGACGGAAAGTCGTGGAAATGGAGAACGACCTGAACCGAGTGAAAGAGAAGAAAGCGAGAGGCGAGGCCGTGCGCGTGCCCTCGAGCAGCCAGTCGGCCGGCGACGGTCAGCTGCAGCGCAAGCCGGGCGTCTGGGAGGAGATCGCGAGTCGCCAGCTCGAGGAACGGCGCCGAGTCGAGCGAGAGAACGAGCAGCTCAAGGTCGTGCTCGAGACGCAGATCAAGATCGCCAAGAGTCTGGAGAACATTCTCAACAAGCGCTCAACGCTCCGGGTACTATCCACCCTGATTGGTTTCTCCCGCGAGAGAGCGATGCTGACCCAAATGTTTCTGTTTGTCAAATTCCAGGGTCTCGAGGCCAGCGGGCTGGGCAAGCGCAAGCGTGTCTTCCCCAACTCGGCTGAGGTCTCCGATAAGGCCATCTTCGACGAACTGTTGCTTCGTGTCGAAGGCTGCTACCTCGAAGTCGAGCGGCTCTTCGAAGGGCTTGGCATTGGCTCGCTCGAGGAGTCGTTCCGCGACGCCCGCATGCGCGACGGCGAGAACGGCATGTACATGGAGGTCTACGCCAACAACGTCCTCCCGTTCTCGGTGCAAACTGCAGGCAAGGCCGCGTGGCAGTACTTTGCCCACAACATCAACCATCTTCCGTTCCGTCAGTACTACGAGCGCAAGCGTGAGGTACGGACGAGCAAGATGTCACCATCGCCTTGTTGCCGTCGCCTCACGCTGACTTGAAACCTTCCAGGACATGCACATTACGGAAGACACGATTGTCGAAAACATTGGTCTTGAGTTACATGCCAACAACACCAAGGCGCTCTTCCGTCTCAAGCAAGTGCTACGACGATACGTGGAGCAGGACCGCGTCGTGATCGTCTGGACGTCCATCATTGACCCGATCGAGTTCGGCGACAAGCCATTCGCCGGCTACTACTTCCGCGAAAGCGGTTACATGCTGCTCAAGAAGCCCACGACCCACGACCCGTCGGACCACTGTGTCTTAAAGACGTGCTACATCATCACGCCCGAGTTCAGCAGCGGCAGCCCGTACGGCGAGGGCGACGAGATCATCGGCGAGCTCACCGAGTTCGTTCTCAGCGGCACGGCCGCCAGTATCGCGGCGTCGCACCAGGTCATCGAGAACATGCTGCTGGCCGAGTCGCTCAAGCAAACCTCCTCGTCGTCCACGGCCCCCAAGCCATGAGAGTCACACAGAAGTAGTAAATCTATTGTTATCAGTAGGGAAATCAAAAGCCATAATGGATGTAAAATGTCTGGACTGAAATCTTGCTTATTTGACGCTGAGATCTTTTTGGTCACGGGTTTAGACGCTGAGTTTAGACGCTGAGTTGGAAAGATCTTCCCGGCGTGCATAGAGACGTCTGCGAGCCGTCGAGTTGACAGACGCACGGCTCACGAGCTTTGGGGTCCGACGCGCATTAGTGTTTCCTGCCTTCACATACGCGCTGCCTTCATGCAGGCCACGAACATACACGAGATCGGCATTTTCGCTGCTTGGGGGCAGACCATGCGACAGAGACAGGTTGAAGTCTAAACCGAACACCCCTACCCCCTTCATTCGTCTGCCGTCGAATCCGATGTTTAGACGGCATCCGCCAGGTTTGATTGGCTGCGGACGTGCCATCCAATCTTCCGGAAGGTTACGGTTTGAGCAGAGTGATGGTCTTACAGCTGTTCGTCGCTCTTCACTTCAAGTGTAACCGGTCAGATTCGAAGGGGTACACATTGAAGGACCTGACTCGTCCATCATCCGCACGGGAAGCACGGGAAGATGGTCGCCTCCTGACGAACTTTAGTCGAACCACCGCCTCTCGGACGTCCTGGTGGCTGCCACCACCGCCTCGCTATCGACAGGAACGCGTCATACACGACAGTCCACCGACCAAGCCAGTGCGTAGTTCTACTGCTAGGTACTGTCCGATTCGTGGGCTATTTTCTATTGAGATCGATGCAGTAGCAATTTACAATATCTTGGCGTCACGAACCGAGTCGCGATCGTTGACTCTCGTGACGACTCGTGTCAACTCGCCTCGTGAAACGATCGGCAATGCGTTGCCTCGCCTGATGAGAAGGCAGTCTGGGTCATCCACCGAGCGACTGTCTCAGCTCATGAATCGAACCCATATCAATTTATAAAAGTATCTAATGGTGATAGATAGCCTGGAATTAGGAACCACAAAGTGTATAATAGAAGCAAAAGCGATCGCATAATATCATCTCGAATTATTCGAGATGATTGAGCGACGCCAACTACCAATACGTCGAATATCTCCATCTTCGTCCGGTTTTGCGGCCTTGGTCAAGCCAAATCGCACTCACGCCGAAATCTGGAGCTTCTCCAGCCTCACAGTCAACCTAACATTGGAAGCACGTGACGACTAATTCTATCGGCAGTCTGGGTCAGTTTGCGGCGCCTCACGGGCTCCTCCAGACACGCCACCTTGGTGTCCTCCTCATCAGACTGCAGCAGCGTCCGCATCAACTCGAAGGCTTGAGTTGAACTAGACACCCTCACAACCGCGATCGTGGGCTTCTGTCCATCGGTTTGCTGCATCTTCTCACCAACCCAGTAGAACGTCCAGATGTCAGTCAAGTTGGTGTGCACCATAACCACTGGCTGTTTCACCATGAGGTCCGTCGCGATGAGCTGCGAGACCATCGGAAACGAGATGAACTGGCTTGCGTTGCCTGGCAGAATCTGGATGGCAACGTGGACGCCGAGAAGCGTGACGGGGTCTCCCGTTTCAGTCTCGTGGTGTCCACGCACGATCAACACGTCGGCAGCGTTGCCACGCAGAGCAAACTTGGTTCCCGGGACGACGGCGTGGAAGTTGACGTCCGACTGCTTTGCATCGACCACCATAAAGTCGTTGTCCGACAGAAAGTCAACTCCGATTTCATGTGTAACGAAATCGATCCATTGGCCGTCAGGCGGCGCAAGTGGTGGCAAATCGTGGGGTTGCTCACTTGCTTTGAGGGTTTTCATGTCGTCCAGAATGATCTCCAGTTCCTTGAGCATTCGCGTGCATTCCTCGTGAGTCATATTCTCGTGAGAATGCTTCTGCATCTGCAATGCCACAGAGAATTCGGGAAGATAGACCAAGAGTGGATCCGACTTCTCAGTCCCACAAGTGTCAAGCGGATCATCGTCGTATCGCTCACCGTCTCTCTCCTTGAACTCTTCTCTGTTCTTGAATACATCCACCTCGACGAGCGTGGCTCCATCAAGTACGTCCTGGCCATGAGCGTATGGCTGCGATGTCGCGACGCGACTAAAGTCGGCTCGTAGCTCATGGGAACTCGTATTCTTGTGAGTGGTCCGAGGTGCTTCCCGCCTTCATCCACCACTTGATACCAACGATCCACTCGGTGGGAGAACTTTCCTGGTAGCACAACGACCAATGGGACGTCCTTCTTCAGACCGCAATAACCAATCGGTTCGATCAATCGCACATGGTCTGGAGTGTTGTCGATCGATCTCTTTTCAAACGCCAATCGCGACACAAAAGCCTCAGTCGTGAAGTACCACACGCTACTCCAGACGGGATCTACAACTCGCTCGCAGGCTGCCATACGAAATCTCGTCACATGATTCATATCAGTGAGGGGGACGCGCGACAATGGCGCCAGCCTCTTCCCATCCTCGTCGATGATCTCGTACCAGCGATTCTCTTTGACTGTCGGATCACGTGGTACCAACGCGATGAGCGGATCTTTTTTGTGACAAACCATGGGACCCAATGGGCGTCGCGAAACTTCGATAGCCATGGTGTGACTCGTTGTGACGGGCGAGAAAAGCCGCACGACTCACAAACGTCTTCACGTGATGACGCCGCACACCGTTGAGGACTGCGTCAGTAAGCAGCGGTTCTATCGCCATACGAAAGGTGGTCGCACAGTCCCTGTCCGACAGCGGAACACTCGACACTGGAGCCAGACACTTCCCTTCCTCATCCACAACCTCATACCATCGATCCACTTTGACGGACGGATCACGAAGCTCGACCACGATCAGTGGATCTTCTTTGTTGAAACCGTGGAGACCGATTTCCTTGGCCCAGTGGTTTAGTTCTTCGTCTCGGTCGTGTGCCTTCTTCGCGTACCAAGAAGACATGTCCTTCCGGTCCGTGAAGGTGTTGATTGGGGGAAGCCGTTTGCCCATAAAACGAGTATTTTCCAACAGTCTTTCCATCGCCATGCGAAATCTCGCCAAATTGTCGGTATCCGCCAATTGAACGACCGACACCGGAGACACACTCTTCCCGCTCTCGTCCACAGTCACACACCATCGACCCACCTTGACAGACGGATCACGAAGCTCGACCACGATCAGTGGATCTTCTTTGTTGAAACCGTGGAGACCGATTTCCTTGGCCCAGTGGTTTAGTTCTTCGTCTCGGTCGTGTGCCTTCTTCGCGTACCA